>JABASP010002469.1:0-19914 GCA_019776565.1 Sminthurinus signatus | reverse complement strand
AAACTATTAAACTAAAAACTAAATAAATAAATAAAGTCTAGTCAATTATGCATGGCTCAGTTTATAATTTCACATTATAAACATATATACAAAAGTAGCAACAGAAATTAAATAAAATAAAAAAAGAAAAGAAACAAACAAACCAATTACTATCACATAGGATCAAACACGAAAACAAAGCTTTTTCCTAAAATATACACATGTATGTAAAAAATAAACATCTTGAAGCACGTGGAAAATATTGAATATAATATGAACTGTCCATTTGAATGCCGATTGCCGAATACAGATGGATAAATTTTAAGGAATAGGAAAATTACAAAATATAGTCACAAGAAGTATTTATTTAGGCCTATTACGTACACGCAAAAGGAAACTTACCTAAGTGTTTATATGCTGATTCTATACACTTGGTTTTTGTTTTTTCCATTCGAAAGATTCAAGATTTAATAAGAAAAGGAAAACTCTAGTTCAAAATTAATAATTGATCATGATTGAGGGTTTTTTGTAAAAGCTTTTCCAAAGAGATTGGAGCAGATAAAGACCTCATTGATATGGATGAAGGCACAAAACGTATTAACATGTGATGGGAAATACCGAGTACCGAGTGATAGCAAAGATTACAGAAATTGTAGAAAATTTGTACGTTTTAGAAAAAGTAACTTTTTAATCTTAATTCGTTTTGTTTTTTTCTGATTGTTCTTTACCAGTTGAGTTTGGAGAGTGAGTTTGAGATCGGCATTTGAATGTCAATGAAAGACGGAAGAAAATGTACTTGAGTATTTTGTACCACATCCAGGAACTGAGAATCGTGATGAGGAGGATGAAAAGCCAGACGTCCAAAAGATGTCTCTGCCACCAAAACAGTGCCATGGCTTGAGTTGGTTTCAAATGGGAAGTGTTTTTATGAAGAAGAACATATTCAGTCCAATAGAGAGCGAGGTCAATGGGTGATTGAGGTCGATCAAGAAATCGCCGCTGGGCTTGTCTTGCATTCTCTTTATACCTATAATCATTCATAATAAAAAATGAGGTTTTCAAAAAAAGTTTAAAAAAATATTAATGATTTTTATATTTATGTTGAATTTAAAAATTAAATTTAAAAAACGGTCACTTTTTAACATAGAGAAGGTCATCGATTGCCCGACTCAATTTTTCCGCAGTCAATTCTGAAAATTCAAGGTATCTCCCAATTTCGTGTTCAAACTGGACCAGTTGACCGTTAAAGGGTTGATCATATAAAACTGGAATTATTATCATAGGGACGCCGTTTGCCACTGATTGCTGATAAGACATAAGTCCGCCATGTGAAATGAATCCCCGGATTTTTGGATGTGCTGATGAATGAATAATACAACATATTTTAAACGCCCTCCATTAAAAAAATGCTCCTTTTATTTTTATTTTTAGTCTCTTTATTTATTTATAAATACCTAAAAGATCCTGTTGTGGAAACCATGGGGCGGTGAGTACATTTTCCGGGAGGTTTGTTGGTGGTTCCGCATTCCATTTCCAGAGAAACCGAGTTCTTCGCCATCTCAGTGCCTTAAAGAAAATGTTGAGAAGATCTTGGGAAAAGTCACTCATGTGAAGGACAGTCGCCCCAAAACTGATGAAAAAGAATCCATCTTCTGCCGCTCCATCTATGAACTCCTCCATTTCCTACAACTTGTCAGTTTTGAATAATATGCTCTTAAACATAAGTGTACATAATATTACATGATATTCTAACAAAAATTGAGTTAAATGTACCTGTGGTAATCTCTTGTTTTTTGAACTTGTATTTGTATTTGTATTCGTATTTTTATTCAACCAAAATTCACAGTGCATCCCACCGATAGGTATGATAAAAGGTGGGAGGGACCTCGCATAGTCACTTGAGGGATGTTGATTTAAAAAAAAGAGACTTACTCCCCTTTCCAATTCATTCACTGAAGGCATATCAGGGATTTGTAAAATTTCCCGAGCCAGTCTGTCAGTCCTTGGATCCGACAAATATTTAATCACATTCTTGGAGAAAATTGAATAAGCCGTTAAAAATACGCGATCATAAAAAGTCCGTTCCTTTGTAAAACTATTGGTGATCAGGTACGTTGGTAACCATGAACTTCCAGGATTCCACCCCCAAACCTCCTGCTCATGACCCATAAATCCAGTGGCAGAAAAACTTATATAACTTGCATTAAATTTATACGCCAAGGCATAGGAACACCTGTGCGCGCTATAGTCAATAATGACGAGGTCAAAACTTGAGGACTCTACCCATGGCTTGAATTCTGGACTTTGAAACACCGTGCTACAAATAGTATGTTCCAAATAAGCTGCGAAAAGTGTTGTATGAGTGTTTATATTCTTTGAGTACAGTCTGAGTTGAAATGCTGCTTTCATCATCTCTGGAATATCTTTCTTTGTAAAATCTTTCCAGGATTGAGGACAAAATTCTTGGAACTTTGGATTAGGTCGGGCAGGACGCTCTGGAGTGAAGAATGTGACAGAGTGTCCTTTGTCAACTAATTTGTGGGCAAGGGGTTCTATAGATTGACGATGACTGTATCCAATTGGAATCATAAATAAGATTTTTGCCGTTTGACATTCTTGAATTGTAGTTAAAAAACCAAATAAAATCCCAAATAATACTAAAAATACACTTTTGGGTTGATGATTTGAAAATTTCATTTTTGTAACGATCATGAAATTTAGAAATTTGTAGTTTGCAGGTGCACTCGACACACGAGCACACAAACGGTAACTCTTTTGAACAAGTATACTATAGTGTTTTTATATTATGTTTACTACCTTTGAAAAAACTTTACAGAATAAAAAAAGTACAATAACCCTTTCATTTTATGAGCTTTGTTTCCTGTAGAAAAAAATGCAGAGAGTAGAGATTATATGTACATGCGAGAGTTTCAAAGCTCCGAAAATAGAACAGGAAAGTCTTAAATAAATAAAATATACAATATAAAATTAAACTATCTAGAAACATTGATTACAAATTAACAACTTAATTATTATTATTGTAATGATATACACTCAAAACTCAAAAGTATTTATTGAGAGAGTAAAAAAAATATACACTACAAAGTACAATGTACAAAAAAAATATGATAATTTTTTTCTTAATATTCACAAAACAATTTGTTCATTTTATTTATTTATTTATTTGTGTTGCTTTTGTTGTTTGAGTCTGATTTGGTTTGATTTATGTTGGTTCATATTCATACATGTATGTAAATATACTTTTTTTAAATGTTTAAACTGTCATCTTTTTACTATCATTCATAAAACCAGGATGAACTTGAGCTCTGACAACGTAAATAGATTGTCTGCCCAGAATGACTTCGTTACGGAATTTTATTGTAGCCACAAGGAAAAAAGTGTTGAGAGTTAGAGATAAGACGAGCCGAAAGAAACTAAAAAAGTCATCTCCACTACTGCCCGGAGTTAATTGAGCAAGTGATCCAATCGACGTCCCAATTAGACATGAAACCACAAAACTGAGAAAAACTACCCAGAAATTGATGAGACAAAGATTTTCCTGTAAAAAAAAGATGAATATATACATACACAAATACTTGTATGTTTGTATGTACTAAGAAATGGACGATATAAAGTATAATAATTAATTGGTCGTAATTTGGTATGTTATTCATTATTTTAGCACGATATATTTTTTACTGTATTGATTCCGTGTAAAGCCATGGATGGAATAATGACCAGAATTATGGAGAAAAATACAGCCATTGTTAAAACGGTTGAGTTTACTAGAAATACAAAAAATAATATCACATTATATTATACGTACAGTAAAAAAAATTAATTTTTAAACTTTTGTATCAAATTAATCATTTGTACAATAATGTAAATATATAATCCATAGTTTTTTACCATCACGAATCATTTGTAGAAAATCCTGAGTGTCCACGTCTTTTTTGACCCCAGCTCCATCAAATTTTTCTGAAGAGGATGAAGATGAAGTTGGTATGAAAAAGATTCCACACAGGGCAAGGGTCAATATAAACATTAAGATGATTGGGAAAATCATGTACAAAGTTATCCCAAGTTTTGTCCAAGTCCGAGCATTCACACTACAACAAATGGGCTGACTTTTACATGAACTTTGACGTTGATTTTGTGATTTAACATTGTCTTGGTAACGGTAAAATGGAACCATTGGCTCCATTTTAAATTGTGCAAGAAAAGAAGAAAAAACGTTAATTTTCTTTCAAGTATATTTTTTCCTTTTTTTTACTTGGCTACTTTTATATTTCTTTATGTTTACTTTTTAGAACAAATGAATGTGTACACATATAAATTCAAAAGTACTACATGTTAAATACTGACATGTATAGTTTTAGTTTTGCTTTTGGTAAAGTATACAAACTACAAACTGGCAGCATTTGTTGAATGTTGTTGTCATTCATGATAATTATGAAAAACATTACAATGATGGTATATAGTCATATATTATACTTATGATATAGGTAGTTATAGTTTATAGTACTATTAAACTTGGTTTTGTTTTACACATGTGTGTCGATATGTAAATAAACATTCATGCATATTATATTATAAATATGCACGTGTATAAAGTATAAATACGAAATAAGGAACAATGCAAAATTCATAATGTCATATGAGTCATATACATGTTCTATGTTCTATATGTGCGCTTCGATTTCCATTGGTAAATATTGCCATGCTATAAAGAAAGACATGATTTTAATTTTGAAATTAGAAAAACTTTTTTTGTTTTAACCAAAATTATTATGGAGTTATAATTGTTCATACATTTTATGTATTTAGTGTGTACTCACGAAACCTTTAACTTTGATAATAGATACACAATTCGTAACATATTATAAAATGCCATCGACTTTGACGGGAGAGACCCACACAGTTTAACAGTTTTCCGTATTGCAGTAAACGGGAAAATACACAGAGTTACCTTGCGAATTCAAACCATATTCACTCATCAGTGATCAAATTTTACTAATTTTCGGTAAAAGTTGAGCTCCTACTAGCTCTCGTATTTAAGCTTCTGAAATTTACACTGTGAATATATGTATTTGTAGACTACAAATTAATATGTAAATTGAATTTAAATAAAATACTCTCGCTACTCGCTTCATGCAGTTTGCTTTTTGGTTTCTGAATTGTAAATTGTGGATTTACACACATTTCAGCCAGCAGCTCAGGGAATCTTGTGATTTGCATATCAGGTAAATTAAGTTTTATGGTATTTATGATAATATAATAATAGTAATTGAATTTTCCATAAAACATTCAAGGAATATTATTCATGTATATTTGGACATTATTAATGAAACCCCTCTGTTTTACTTTTAGTCTACCTTCGCTTGATGTAGTCAATGAGTCAATGAAGAGTGAAGAGGAAAATATTAATATTTAATGTATGTAATATGAATTATAAATATGATGAAGCATTCCACATCTCATGTAAGTATACAATGTAGAATATTCTAGAATAAAATATAAATTATTATTATACTTTCCACATAATATTTTTCATTTTCATACCAAAAGTTTTATAACTGTGTACGTACAAAGTATTTTGTGCCTTGAGTTTTAAGTTCAGTTGATTTATTATCTCTGTAATCTATATAGATTAAAAGTGGGTTTTGTGTATATATGTATGTGTATAACTAGAGAGTATAATATACTTAGTATTATAGAACTTTTTCTGTTTTATCAAGAATAAAGTCTAAAATCTTTTGAATCTTTTCTCTATCTTGTATTCTGTTTAGTTTTGTTTCAATTTTCAATCAACAACTTTAACCGCAAACCGCAATAATTTCTTTTTGCATTTTGTATACTTTGTAATACAGTATACAGTACTTTGAGAAGACTATATTTTTCCATACATTCACATCTTTTTTATCTTACGTATCTATAGGAACGTGAAAACGAGATTAACAAGAATGGCATCAAATAATACTCACAATAATACTAGTACAGACGGGTACCACTTTGAATGGAAAAACCAAACGGTGCATTTTAACACCACTCTTGAGGCTATTCGAAGTAAGGACACAGTACAAAATTATATATTATGTCGTAATT
This sequence comes from Sminthurinus signatus, assembly GCA_019776565.1. Lineage (NCBI taxonomy): Eukaryota > Metazoa > Arthropoda > Collembola > Symphypleona > Katiannidae > Sminthurinus > Sminthurinus signatus. The sequence goes on along the minus strand of JABASP010002469.1, from coordinate 13,830 downwards.
GTATTTTGTTTGTATTTTTTATTTTTCATCTTTAGAAAAATTGTAAATCAAAATACTATATAGTAAGTACATGTTCTTTCTTTATTTATTTTTTAAAATATTATACAGATGCGGAGCAATTTACGGACGTAACCATCAAATGCAATGGAGGACAGATAAAAGCTCATAAAGTTATTTTATCAATTTTTTCCACTTACTTCCAAGATATGTTTTTAGTAAGTAAAAAATTATTATTTATGTATTACATATTATGATATTCCATATTCTGTTTTACTTTTATTTATATTATACGATTTGCATCTTTTTAATGCCAATTTACTTTATTTGTATTTCATTTTGTATAGGAGCATGAAAATAGTAATCCAATTATTATCCTAAAAGACATTGACTATACAGACATTCAAGGTATCATCCAATATATTTACACTGGAAAAGTGACGATTGACAAGGAAAATGCTGCATCCTTTTTCAAAGTAGCAAATCTATTTAAAGTCAAGGGGTTGAGTGATCATTTGGATTTGGATTTTCAACCTTCTTCAAATTCAACTACTAGTCCTGATTCTACCTCTATTACAACAACAACTACTAGCAATGCAACTGCCGATAATACTTCTACTGCTACAACAACTATTAATCAAGCTTCATCCACTTTGTCTGGATTTATTCCCAAAGAGTGTCAAAATATTTCAAACCATGTTGATGAGAATACCAATGGAAATTTGGAAACTATACAGACTATTTCAACTATTAGTGGTAACAATGAGCATGAAAATACCATTGCAAATACTTCAAAACCACTACCATCAACATTGTTTTCACTTCCTAAAGCTCCAGCAACTGAACTTTTCCCTGTTCCGTCTAAAACGTCTACAAATGTTCAAGGCGATGAAGATAACGTACGTCGGGCTATGTCAACATCAAATATTTTACAAAAAAATCCATCTTTAAATAATGGAAAACTTTTAACACAAACTAATGATGGGCCCCATCAAGACCAAACAACTAATGGAGATGAAATTGAATCCAATTCTGTAGTTATTACGAATATTGTAATGAAACCATTGCCATTTTTTATTCGACCAGCTACAAATAATCCTATTAGACGTAAACCCAAAAGTAAAGAATCAAAATCATCTTCTTCTACTACTACTACTCCTGCTGTTGCTGCTAATAATAATAATAATAATCATCATCATCAACAACGCAAAGAACAGCAGCCTACTATTCCAAATGAGAAATCCCAAAACACAAGCATCACTCCTACACATTCTGAAAGTGAAAATTTGGATAGTAAACTTAATAAAACTAATATTGTTAATGGTAGAGCTCCTTCAGCTCTCAATCAAGAAACAACACAGGAAAAAGATATATTCTTGGGGCAATTAAAACTCAAAAGAAAAATTTCTCCTCCCAACAGGAATTCTACAGTTATTACAAATAATAGTTGTAGTAAAAATATCAATAGCAACAACAACAACTCTTTGATTTCACAACGTAGTGTACCACTTAAAAAACGTCGTTTTATATTTCCATCTACCAGCCCTACACTTCAAAAACAAATGACTAGTACAAAAATTAACGTTGGTTATAAGAATTCTTCTGTACCCACATCATCATCAACTTGGTCCTCTGCAACTAACTTTGATGATCCAAGTATACATCATGTAAGCAAATCTAAGGCACCTTCATCAAATTTGAATGATAGAGAAGAAACTACGGAAAATGAACAAGATTCCTCATTATTAACAACAGCAACAAGTACATTGACAATAGAAAATTTACCATCTCTTCCTTCTCCTTTGATTCCCAATCCAAATTTGAAAAAAAAATCAATTTCGAGCATGAATAATAAGAATACTAATAATAATAATGGTAGTAGTAATGGAAAAATGCGTAGACTTATTCCAAGTAGTCTCAAAAGTACTGCTAGTAGTAGTAGTAGTAAAAGTAGTCGTCGTGTAATTCCAACTACAAAAAGTACCAAGACGAATAACAAGGATAATAATCCCAACCCAAGTTTGGAAAATAGAGATGATGATAATGATGAATCTCATGATAACTGTATGCACTCTGATGGTAGATGTGACAAGGGCCGATTTGTTTGTCCTATCTGCAAACAAAGGTAATTATTTGTACATATATGTATACCTATCTATAGAATAACTTATAGAATATTTTTCTTTTTCTGTGATTAAAAATTTTAAATACTGTTAAAACTCAAATTGTATTGACTTTGATATTTTACAAACAACAATTTTTTTTCTATTTTTTTTTAAAGATATACCCAAAAACGTAGTTTAACTGATCACCTCAAGACTCATGAAGAAACAACTAGTAGTAGTAGTAGTAGTAGTAATAAAAGTAGTCGTCGTACAATTCCAACTACGAAAAGTGCCAAGACGAATGACGAGGATAATGATGACAACTTCAGTGTGGAAGATATAGATGATTATGATGATGATGAATCTCATTGGAAGTGTGCGCACGCTGATGGTAGATGTGATAGAGGCGAGTTTATTTGTCCTGTCTGCAAACGAAGGTAATTATGTGTATATATATGTACCTATCTATAGAATAACTAAGAATATTTTTCTTATTCTGAATTAGTAAAAATGATAAACAAATCCTTACCAAACATTTCGAAATACTGTTGAAACTGCAACTGTTTTTACTTTGACGTTTTAAAAACAACAATGTTTTTTCTATTTTTGTTCAGATATATTCAGAAAAGAAGCTTAACTGATCACCTCAAGGCTCACGCGGGAGAAACTAGGTGTAAACCCTGTGACAAATGGTTTAGTAAACCGGCCAATCTCCGAGCTCATCAAAGACTGAAGAAATGTAAGGCCAATCCAACATCCAACAAATAGTTAGCTAAATTATCCATGAAGGTATTGTAACTAAATAGTATTGATGTTTTAGTCAATGCTATTTAATGTTGTAGTTTGATAATGTAATGCACCCATAATTTCAAAACATTCAGAAATTAATGCTGTGAGGTAGTCAGCAATTGTGTATTTTGATACCCCATGTCCATTTTGGCTTCTTCTTTATTATGCATTTAGTATGAGTTTTTTTAAGATAAAAGATGTAAAAGTAATATCTTTTTATTTCTTTATGAGTTTCATTTTGTTTTCCCATAAAACAAACTTAATGGCATTGTCAAGAGAATATTGTACGGTGTGTATTTATATTTTTAAGTGCCACATAATATACTATACATAATGATATTATAGTATTTATTACTGACGTCTGATGTCCACATGTATGTAAAAAATAAATAGATTCATTCTTCAACCATTACTATTGTAAATTGAATATTATGGTTTTATTTCGTAAAATTTTTACTCTCAGATACTTTAAGTATTTTTTTTTTTTTTGCAAAATCCGTATCAATAACTAATTATAGCACTGTGTTGTAACAGGGTTAGAAGGAAATGTATACTTAGAAGGAAACTGCAAGTAATTTTCGGTTTGTTGTGTGGTAATATATATACACATAATATATTACATCTTATTATTTCTGCAAAGAATTTTTTTAACAGTAAACCTTTTTATAATCAAGATGACTGATGATATGACATAATTTGAAGAGGAGTTAGAAGGTCAATTTAGGTCTTTTCTCCATGTACTCTCGAATTTGTGGTATGTTTCCAATATTTTTTGAAAATTCCTGGAGACGTGGATAACCTTTTGCCAGATCAACATTTCCCAGGATCCCAAAGTAGATAATAAAGTGGTAAAGAGCTAGATCAGCCCAGGTGACTTGATTCCCCACAAGGAATCGGCCACCGTTCTGTTCAAGTACCTTTGTAAATATTCCAAAATATTTTGGTGTAGCTACTTCAATCGCCTCTTTCGTCAACTTTGCTTTTGAATCTTCGTCCGGGGCACTCCTGATCTTTAACCAACCTAATGAAAATTACAAAATAATTAGTCTTCTATTAGATTGCATGTGGCACATCACATTTTTATGTTTTGTATAGTAATTTCTAAAGTCTTTTTTTTTTATTTAATATCATTATTTGTTATTACTATTTGAATAATCAGTGAGGCCTTCAATAATTTCATCCACTCGAAAAGCTTCTACAGCATTTGAACCCATTAGTTGAAACTTGTTGGCCAAATATCTGCAAATCGCCATTGATTGACTCATGGAGATTGTTTTTCCTTCACAGCTCACTTCTAAAAGTGGCAGCTGTCCATACGACAATTCTAAATTGAAAATAAAATGCAAAATTTGTACACTATTATACAATATCATACATGATGATTGATGAATAATTATATATAAGGTTTTTAGGGTCAATATAGTATTTTAATTTAATTCACAAATTCATCAAGTGTACTTACTTTGTTTCAACTCTGGAGAAATCTCACGAACTCTCACATCTTCAAAATCAACTTTGGCATGAGCAAACAGTATTCGAATGATTTCTCCACGACCATAAATACCAAAATAAGTCAACTTGTATGCTGGCATTTTCTTAGATAGGCTATAGATTACAGATTTTGTATAAGGTTTTCTAAGGTCTGGACAGCACAAACTAAAAAATATGAACACCCTGGAGACACCCTTTCAAATGAACTACAAAATGCAAACTGACTAAAATCGTCCAAAGGGTTTGCAACAAAATCATCTCTAATTGTTTGTACAACATCATGAAGCATGATTATTTTTTGTGACACGTTTTGTATTGAATTTTGAATCATTACATCATTGTCTGTGTGTCTAAATATAGAAGATAAGTATATACCTCTGAGGCATATGGGGAATGGAACTTCTCGATTGCAAAAGTGAGAGAGAAAGAAAGAAAGAAAGAAAATATCTCAAACTGAATGTCGAATAGAGGTATATACTTAACAAAAGAATAAAAAGGCACAGGAAGAGAAGAGAAACAACCTTGTGATTTCAAGTTTAAAACTTCAAAGGTAAATGAGTAAATACCTAATAGCATTAGATAAGTAATCTACAAAAAAAATTTCCGCAAGTCATTCATCCATCATATTCACTGATGAAGGTGATGAAAAAATGACAGTGCACGCATATAACGCACAAGTAAAATCATTGTAAGTACATGACATTAGTTACACACTTACCTATCTGATTTTTTTTTACTATTTACGTCAGCATACTTTACACGCTTACGCACGGTCTCGTGGGATGAAGCTGTATAGGGGACAAAAAAGAACTTCAAATTATGAACACCTTATGATTTCCTAAATTAATCTTCCATGCGTTAGGTAACTTATGTAATTTATAATGCGTGTGAATTGTGTATGTACATAAAAAAAGTAGAGACGAGATATGGACGCATAATACATAAGACACATGTCTGTATTGATGTACTTACTACCTATTTATATACAGTCAATAGTAGGTGACGGAAAAAATGTATTTTTTGCACAATCATCTTTCATCTTACATAATAATAATATCATGTATATTTTTATGTGTATACTTGATAAATAATGATTTTTGTATTTGTGAAGTTTGAAAGAGTTTTTCTTATTTTTTCATGAACGTGAGCTGGTGTTAAAAAAATCGTTGGTACATATTTACTGAAAATGGAAAGAAGAGCTTTTGTTTTCTTAAAAATTGTTATACCGCCTTTACACATTTTCACATGTCGAATCATATCTAATGAATTCCGCTATCATATGTTCTTATAAGTTAACTTATTATGTTACATATTGTAGATAAATTTCATGAGAATGTCTCATTAGTTCGCAAAAGCAAAAACACATTGATTTGTCCACTGGTTAGATTTGTTTGTAGTTTGTAGTGTGTATCTTACGGTTAATGCTAATGGTGTGATGTGATACAACATCGCATGCTACATGCTACATAATTGAAAATTGAATAGAATTCCTAAAGTATTGAGAATAACGTACTTAGTACTAAGGTGTGTACACAATGACTTGCTGAGACAGAGTGCAGAGACTGGTGATAAATGAACGGAAAAATCTTCCACGGATTTTCTTGAATGTACTTTTGTCTTATAACTTGTAACTTATTATATAAGGACATGCACTTATTTTTACTGGAGTAAATACCTAGTAAAATCTAAATCTACAAAGTACAAAGTAATGAAATTTCACAATGTACAGTTAATGTATATTTTATCATTACATTTTCTTGAGAATGAGTATACACATAATATGTTATGATACATTCACATTAAATATTCCCTATTTTGTATATATTGTAGCTTTTACAGATTTGCACAGATTCCTCTGCTCATGTATATTTTAGGTATACAGAGAAAAACTGGAGATATATCTATTTTTACAGATGAATAGGCATAGAACGTTTTGATATTAAATTAGTTTAGGTTTAAATTTTAAATTAGATTACGAGTCAAATTTGTTTATTTTTCAAATTTTAAAGCATTGTCAATAATAATAATAGTTGATAACGTCAAAATTCAATAAATCTCTTTGTTCTACCACATTGATTTCATGTATCTAAAGTTTCCATTTTTTTTCTTTTACCTTTGAAACTTGAAAATTTTAAAATATGTTGTATTCTACAAATCTACAAAATAGTATGTTTAATTAAAAAGATAAAGTGACCCAGAAAATCTCTAGTGACTAGTGACTCTTGATTTTTTAAGAAATGGCTACAATAATATCAGTGTATCGCCTCAGTTTAATATGTTTAGCAGCATCCGTTTTATACACTCTATTTTGTAGTGTACAGTGTAAATCACGCCAAGAACGGTTATCTAATTTTTCGAGTAAAATCAAATCCTTGTTCAAGTTGGACCATCCCAAATCCGGATCCTCAACTTCATCATCATCAGTATTATCCTTATCATTCTTTTCATCCAATGTCCCACCAGCAGCTTTCATGTCCACTGTTAGTTGTACACTTTATCAATTCAACTTTCAAACATGATATTTTGTTAAAAAGTCGATCTAATACAGCTACAGGTTCTCATCAATTATTTAGTCATTCATTATTCCTACCTTTTTTTCTAGCCCGAGCTTATTCGTTACCATGGATATCCAGTGGAAGAAGTTAAGGTTACTACGCAAGATGGATACATCCTCACAGGTATTTAAAACCGAGATGATTATATTTTTCTGCTGAATGCTGGTAAATGGGGAAAATAGAAAGAAAAGGAAAGTGAAAAATAAATGTACACTTCAGATTTAACTTACGTCTTATACTTTACATATATACAGTCTTTAGAATTCCACATGGAAAAAATGGAAATGTGACAACTAAAAAACAACCTTGTCTCCTTTGGAATGGATTTTTGTCCAGCAGGTCTTAAAAAAGAACATAATACACATACATGATATCATCTGAAAAACAAAACAAAAGCAGCGAAGCTAATTGAAATTCCTCCGCATACATATAAAATGTATATGAGTACTGAGTACAAATGACGAATAATTTTTTACTTTTTTTTTATAGTAATGACTGGCTTTTAGTTCCGAATCCAGAGGATAATTTGCGTAAGTATAATACACAAAAACACGCGATGAGTAAAAATTGAAAAAAGTTCAACCAATGTCCAGAATCATGATTCAAGAGTCAATGCTTTATTATGTTTTTTTATTTGTTTTCTATATAAATCTCAAATCTCGGTTCCCTGATAACTGTGATAATGACATCAGCCTATCTTTTGGCAAATGCGGGACATGAAGTCTGGTTGGCAAACCAACGAGGGACAAATTTTTCTCTCGAGCATGTCGCCCTCAGAGCGGATCGTCCAGAGTTTTTTAATTTTGGTTGGGATGAAATGGGGAAATATGATGTGCCGAGTGTGATTGAAACCATATTGCAGAGGACGGGTGCTAGGCATATAAATTATGTTGGGCATTCTCTGGGATGTGCTCTTGTCTGCATTGCTATCAATGAATATCCTCAATTAAACCATATCATTAGGAAAATGACATTTCTTGCTCCCGGGATTCATATTGAACATTATCAGAAACTCTGGGCTCAGATTTTAAAATATGTACCTGGAAATTTTATGCAGGTAAAAAATTTTAGGAAATTTTTAAAACATTGGTTCATTTTGATTTGAAATTATAATATTGTGTTTGTAAAATTGTTTGTGGCTGGGGTATTTTTCAGTTTGTAATGAATTGGGCGGCGGGTGGACGAGTTATACCGGCGAAATTAAATTCACTGATCAATTCTGTTGGAGCTAAGGCTTGTCATGGAGTTATTGGCACGGAATTTTGTAATACTATCATCTTCCTCATTTCCGGTTTTGATCATGACCAAATGACAAATGTAACTGCAAGTTTGGTAGCGGGCCATACTCCAAATGGTGCTTCAATTAAGACCGTGATTCAAGGTTTTCAAATATACAAGAAGAAAAAATTACAAAAATTTGATTATGGGAAATTCCAAAACTTGGAAAAATATGGTTCCATTAGTCCTCCAGAGTACAAGTTAAATCTAGTAAAGGTTCCAGTTCAAGGGTTTTATTCAGTTAATGATGCACTTATTCTTCCTGAGGTATGATAATCGCTAATCGCATTGCAGTTGTGTATTAAAATTATATCAGCCTCATATAGTACCTATAGTAAATTCACGTATTGTTTTTCATATAGGATGCTCTGACCACTTTCGCTGAGCTCGGAAATGCAGTAGATGTGATACGAGTTGAAAACGACCAATTTAATCATTTGGATTTTATGTAAAAAAAAAAAAAAAGAAAAGAAAAAGAAAGAAACTTACTTATCAAATTAATGTGTGTTTCTTAAACTTGTGTATTAATTCTCTCGTTTACTTTTGTTTCAGGTATGCTAAAGATGCAAAATTTTATGTGTACGATAGAGTCGTACAATTCATCAGTAGTTAAATATTTAATGAACAAAAATAACTAGAATAAAAGAAATACAAAAGTACAATCAAGATTCAAGATTCACTTTTTACATGTCATTACGAATTTCAGTTTTTTATTAAATACGTATATAGGTACGTGTATTTTATATATGTATTATGTCATATCGACAGTGGTAAGTATAAGTACATATCCTGTATTTCACAGGGCTGATATGCTCCCTATTATAATTTTGCAATTATCCGCAATAATGAACAATCTTTTACATTTTATATTGTATTATAAAAATGTATGCATATATACATGTACATACATGAATGCACATAATATAACACGTAAATATTCAAAGAACTGTCCAAAAAGCATGAAACATTTTTAACAAAAAGCAGAAAGCCTTTTGTTGTGCAAAGAGAGACTGAACTAATTGCTATTATTATAATTTATATTTTAATTTTATATATAATTTAATTTATATATTTTATAACTGTTAAAGAGATTATAAACATACATGTATCCTGTGGAGCATGTACATAATATATACATATCCGCCTTAGTTACTAATATTCTATTATGTGGAATCTCGTATATAATGTACTTGAACAGTGAACAGCAAACAGCCAATAACAAAAATACAATGCAAAAAAAAATAAATAAATAACACAAGTATAAAATAAAACATGATCCAGACTTAATACACTCATTTTAAAAGCTATGATTCAATAAACACATGGACGACTCTTGGTATGTATATAATATACATAAACTAAATTGAGAAGCAAAAGTCATTTAACAATTCAGTATACTATAAAAAGTACTTTCGGCAACACTACGAGACAATTATTACTCTAATATAATGTATATATATATTATATTTTGTATCACTATTATGTACAGGAGAGGATTGTATCCTATTAATATATATTTAAATTTTAAGTACTCATTGTTGAGAACAGCTAGTTCTTCCATAAAAAAATGGAAACCAACTATAGATAATATATAATATTTAATGCTATATCCTGACATGTGAACAAAATTTTTTTCTATTGACGTAGACAATCCGTTGTACTCGTGTAATATATTATGGTATTTTTATATACATCAGTCAAATGAACTAAATAATACTATTAATAATTCTCAATAGTGTACAATGTCTTTGTATATGATATGAATCATAATTCATAATTACACACACAGTTACAGTTTTATCATAAATAATAAATAATATTGAAGCTAAAATGGTCACAGCGACGATATAATATATAATTCCTAAAGCGTTTTCAAACACAATACATTTATGTGCATCATGTTGTATACATGCATTTTTTTTGGAACAACTTTTTCACAACATCTTAGAACTCTAGAACAGTTTTCTTTAACTATAACATTTTGTTATATAAATAGTACTTTAGTTGAAGCTTTGATGGTACACAATATTGAATACTGAAATGAAAAATCCATAATCTATTTGATGTAATAACAAATACCCTAAAATATGAGAGAAAAAACAAAGTATAATATAGTAAAAGATCAAAAATAATCTTTGGAATCTTCATGAATAACAATATAGGCATAATTTTTGATAATAATAATATCCTTTTAAAATTAACTGAGCATGCCTATACAAATTATGTATTACATAATACATAATATACTTATGTCTAATAATCTAAATATCTTAAACCGAATTCATCACACGAGTCTTCACATATTCAATCTCTATTAGTAACACATTCAGTGTAACTTCATTCGAATATAATAAAAGTACTTCCTACTACTTATATAAACTTTTCTATCATAATATTTTACTTGAACATAAATATGGCTCTCATATGTCAATATCTCAATGCAATACTGTTGTAAATGCAGCTGCTGATTTTTATATCTAAAAAAGTCTAAAAATAAAAGTTAAAAACTTACTACCATATTTAAATGCATTTAGGAAACAATTGGTACAAAACCGGGAGAAGGCAAACTTTTAAAAACGTTCATAAATATTAAAAATGTTTGTTAAAAAAGGGGTTGCATTATACTTTTACAAGACAAAAAACTCTAGAACACATTCATTATTTATATCTTCTGAATCGGATACACATTGGTAATCTATTTAAATATGATATTTTATGCCTATATAATATATACATAATAATATAGTCTACAGTCTATTCTCTATACATTTTACAATTTATCAGCTGAATATAATATAATAAATAAAATAAAAAATAACAATCTCTCACACATTTAGTATGTGTGTTATTTTTTTAACAGTATACGTATAAATATGATATAATCATTGCTTATCAAATCTCTTTAAATCATCTCAAAACTTGTGCATAATTTTGTCTTATGATAATAATAATGATAATTAATTAATTAATAAATAAGAATACAAACTGACAAAGAAGATATATATAGACGAGTCCTTAATGTTTCCTTCTATTTCCGGGTGATGACGAGTTAGTATTACTGTGAGTACGCTCATGACGTTCAACCTATGTAAAATATTAAATGTTAATATAATTATTAATGATGGTATTTTAGAAGAAAACATATAGATTAAAATTTAGGGAATCAAAATCATTTAAATTTAATGTATGTAGTAATTAAAATGTATCCCTCTCTCTCTCTCTTATACCTCTCTTCGTCGACTGAATGCTTTTCCACACAGACTACAACAATGTTTCTTCAGATCTGATTAAATTCCATATGTAAGCAAATATATAAGTTTTTAATTAAACCACATAATAAATAATCAAAAAAATGTAAAATACAAGAATTCTATACATATTTTTTTGAAAAGGAATTGAAATGTACCTAATAATCGATGGTAGTTTAAATGCGTGCCCAATACTCTTCGTGTTTTCTTGATAACCTATTAAAAATAAAATAGTAAAAAAAAACTAGTATTTAATTGTTTTTTTTACAATTTATAATTTGGAATTTGTACAAAAGAACAATAAAACAAAAAAAAACATACACCACAAGTTATGCAGCGATATTCGTCTCCAATTTTTTCATATGGCCATTTATTGGTGTGAAAAACAGCACCAGTTCCAGTTGGTTGAACACCTCCTCCTCCTGTTCCTCCTCCACCTCTGGATGACTTGCCTTTAGAACCACTCGCTTGACCACCTTGTTTCCTAGTCCTTTTTGCCTTGGATTTTGTTGCAATTGGTTGTTCAGGTATTTTTTCTTCCTTTGGCATTTCAACTACAGAAATTTTGATGGTTTGTTGTTGTTGTTGTGGTGGTGGTGGTTGTATTGGTTGTTGTTGAGGTTGGAAAAGTGTTGGAGCTGGAGCAAATGCAGCAGCAAATTCGGGTGGAAATCCTGCATCCTGGAAACCCGGATAACTAAAATTGACATATGGGTGAGTCATTTTCTTTTCTGATTTTTTTGTAGTTTTGGAGTTGATGAGATATTTATTTATTTGTTGTCCTTCTCGTCCTAAATTATGTCCTAAAAAAACAAAACACAAATAATGAATCAGTTTACTAGATACACTTTATACACGCACAACAAAATGTGTGTACAGTGTACACACAAAATATAAAATGATTCAATAAAAGTAATAACTGTGTTTTTTTAACAGTATATTTAAAGAAAACATGCGGACCCACCTTAAATTGTCCAACCGTGCTAACTTCCACAGTCAATAATTAAAGTCCTTTTCTGTTTCTTTCCTGTACTTTTATTTATGTGGTGAATTGAGAAAATGTTTTATATTTTATAGGTGGAAGAAAATTGGAAAATTTTGTCAACTTTAAAAATAAATAACAATTCTACTACAATATCCACTATAATGACAACTATAGTTTATCTTATATAATTAATTTAACTATCCACATTTAAGTACAATTATAGTCACTCTTCTTTTCACATTCCCAAATCCGGATTTTTTACCTCAAGAATTCGGATATTCGGATATCTCCGATATTTGACACTCCGATATTTTGAGTATGCACCGTTTAAATTTTCGTGTTTGTCAAGTTTTTGTGAAGGGCGTATGAAAAAGGAAAAATTTGATATTGTCTATGCATATTGGAGATGCACCGTTTTTTATAATATATATAAAAATGCCAATAAATATAATGCATCTATAAGTATTTAATAAGTAAGTATTATACATAGTAAAAAAATACAAAGACATAGAAAAAGACTGTAGGAAATATATTTATTTTTACAAATTGAGTACATTTTTTATTATTATACATATTATATCGTAATATCTATATATAGTTGACTCTAAAACATTTGTCAAATGCCGAAAATAAATTACGAGCATGGAAGAAAGGAGGTTATAGCGGTGTACAAAAATGCTAAATAAAATACATATATGAAATATGGATAAATACAGACAAATTTGATCCCTGAAGTAACTTTCTTAACGTCTGTCCTTGGCACACGCCATGATTGGCAACGCATTCTTGAGGAAAGTTGGCAAAATTTCTGCAACCCTCGGCTATAAGCACAAAATAAGAAAACAACAAAAAATGATATAATTAATTATTATTACAAAGAAAAATAAAACATTGGAATATAATTTGTCAATTTACTATATTTTAAATTGTACATTGTACAGTGATGATGAGAGCGACTTACATCATTATCCAAGGATTTGATGAAAACTGTCAATTCAGGGTCGGTGGGTGGAATTTCCTTTATTAGTTTCAAAGCAAACTCTTTTATCTCAGCTATCTTCTCGTCAGATAAACCTAACTTTTCCTTGTGGCTCTCCACGCAGGCAATCTTTGAGTCTGTATCTTTTGCCATTTTCCGCAGCAAGGGATAAAGGGCTGGTTTTACGAGACTCGATAGCTTTGGGAGCTTGGGTGCTGCATTGACTGATAGGATGGCCAAGGATCCCAAAAGGATCAGACTCATTACTTTCATCCCCTTGGTCATTTTGACTTTTATCTGACCAAAAAAAAAAAAATTCTAATTCCTATCAAAAACCAGAAAAGTACTTAATAAACTCATTCAAATAGTATCAAAAAATCCCATAGTTTTTTGAACTCTATGA
>JABASP010002468.1:0-19922 GCA_019776565.1 Sminthurinus signatus | reverse complement strand
CCCAAAGTGACTTCACAGAAAATAATAAGCATAAAATTCTCTATCGATTGGTACAATTTTCATTAATTTGCACGAATTTTGATTTTTGGTACAAAATGGTATTCTTTTCTTTGATTTTTGGAAAAAATCAAAATTCGTGCAAATTAATGAAAATTGTACCAATCGATAGAGAATTTTATGCTTATTATTTTCTGTGAAGTCACTTTGGGTCTAAATTCAATAGTTTACGTGTAAAATGAGTTTTTGTGTGAAAAACACCTAAAAAATAAGCAACAAAAGTTTCAAACGGCGTCCAACTATAGCAATAAATTCCAAACTTTGATGACCTCCAGAGGTCAAAGGGGTCAATCACTTTTAAAGTGAGTTCACAAATATTGTTCCCCATGCTCTGAAGTACCCCTGTACCAAATTTGGGCCAATTCTGACTGCGCGGCATTTTCCCTTTATATGCCTGCGGTATCCTTTGAAGCTTTTAAGCTTTGACTTGACGGTAAAAAAATACTAGCAAACTCAATACTCAGGTTCCGACATTTCAAAAACTGTATGACAAGTAAATAAGAATATAGAGATTGAGAAAAAAATGAAAGCTGTCATTCCGATTCACCTCCTTTTGCGGTACCCATGAACAATGTACATATTATTATCCAATAAAATACAAATCTCTCTGTCATCAAATCGAGCTTAAATTTATTCCACTTCTCTTTTCAACTTTTAACAATTTTTCAAGTTGGATTGTATATTATTATATTATGGTGAATTTACTATGTATTTTATCACTTTATGTTCACTTGTATTTTCTGTAAATATGTAGAATATATTATTGATTATACAGAATGTATAGCTGAAAGGATAAACGACGTAACCAACCCCAAAACACTCCTTCAGAAGAAAAGGAGATTGAAAATTGACTTTTTATTGACAGTTGACAATAATACAATAAAATATCGGAATTTTGACTGGATTATCATGGATTATCATTTATAATACATGTTTTTTGCACCATGATCTTGGTTTTTGACAGAAAATATTCTATGGGAAATATGAAATGGTAATCGTAAAGGAGCTTTTATGTTATCTATTATTTATGAAGTAGAATAAAAAAAATTAAATTTAAGTGATATGAAAAATACTAAATAATATCTACAATATCTGCATTGTTGGTTGTTTGGTTTCTGAGACCAAATAATATTCCTAGTATTTTGCGTTTTACTTTGTATGTTGTTTTGTGTTGTTTTGCGTTACATCTAATATCTGATAATTTATACTTGGAACTAGTAAATAGCCTTCATAAAAAGAGATCAAAATTCATCATCATTCTCCGTTCTCCGCTTGCCATTTATTCTAAACTCTACACTCTAAACTCTACTTAAGGATTTTCCTTGTTCCCTGTTGCTGAAAAGTCAAATTAAAACTGAAATGGTAACCTTCACACTTTTCACGTCTTATCATCAGTCTTACAACTTATCTAAGTATACCGAGTACCGGCAAATGGAAGGGAAAAGGAAGTGTGCAAAAAAAAGAGTAAAAGAAATAAAAAAAGAATGAAAAGGTATAAAGTTGAACTTAAGAAGAAAAGAGGAAAACTAGGGAAAAAAGAAACGTAAAAAGAAAAAGATATTATGTTACCTACTACCTACACATTACACATTACTACTGACTACACAAGAAAGGAAAAGCTGTGAAAAACTAAGAGGAAAATAAAATGAAAAGATAGACAGTTGCTAGTTGCTACACAAAAAAGAAGAAGAGGAGGAAAAAAGGAGAGAAAAATGTGATAGTCACTTGAGCGGATTACTTTACTTGTAACTTTTTACTTTTTTCTCTCTTTTCATCTGTCTTTTCATACGGAATGAAAAACGAATGTACGCAACACATAACACATACACACATGCACATACAGGAAAAAAATCTCATGCACTACACAATCCATAATATAATGCATAAAGCTACTGTACTATAAAACTGTTATATTATATAAATATCCAAGACCCAAGACAAAGGTTTTTTCTTCTTTTTTTCCTTTCTTCCTTTTTCCTCTCTTTGCAACATGTGCACCGTGGATATTCTGCGTACCGCGTACATATTAAATCTAGAATCTAGAAAGAATCTAAAGGATCATCAACCATCAAGATTGAAGAAAACTTTCTCTAGAAAAAAAAAGGAATAAAAATGCCTCTTTTTCTTGTAATGTTGCCATTTTCTTTTTTTATACATTGAGTACATGTATATGTAATACCTATATTATGCTTATAACTAGAAACTACGGTATTTACTCCTAAGGAGACTAGAGAATAGAGAAGAGTAAAAGTAGTGATAATAATAATAAACTTTTCCCTCTGCGTGCCCATCCAATATTCAACATTTACCTTTTTAGGTGCGAGAAAAGCTGAGAGTGAAAAAAGTCACTTTCTTTCTTTCTTCTTTCTTCTTTCTTCCCTCTTTTTTTTCTTCTCCTTTCTCTCGAGAAAAAAAGAGCAAGATGAAAAATGTGACTATACACAGATCACATAATATAACATAATACAATATACATATGTATGGATAGATAGATAGATGAGAGGGAAAAAAGTGGTTGGTTTGAAGCTTTCTCTCTCTGGAGAGAGGTAGATTCTAGATTCTAGATGCTCCAAGTCCTCCATGACATTATGCTATATTTCAGTGTGCTACAAAAGTCCACGTGCTAATATAACATGCAGACATATGTATAGATATAAATGTGGATGTAATAAAACTTGCCATTTGGAATTTGGAACTCACAGTCTTCCGTCTTGTGCTCTTTCCACGAGAACGATAAACATATATCTTCAGTCTCCTGTAAGTTGTAAGCACTTTGTCCTCGGTACATAAAGGAAGGCTGTGAGTGAGTGAAAGAGTGAAGGAGTGAGTGTATGTGTGTGTAATCCAATATCTTCTCTCGATTGGATTTTCTACCGAGAAATCTCTCTTGTGCGAGAAATACAATTTACTCGTCTTAATCAACTATCACTCTTCCATGACACACAAGCTCTCTCTCTTTCTCTTTCTCCATTCCTCTTTTTCTCCTTGTCTCCTTTACCCACAATGATCGTCTATCGTCGTCGTTGTTGTCTCCTTCTTTCTACTTTCTACTCCCTCTCTCCTTTCTCTAATACACTCGTGGATTCAGTCTTTCGTGAAACGTAACCGACTGTCTCTCTCTCTCTCCTCTGCGTCGTCTTCGTTGTCGTCAAAATGAAAATCTTTCTCTTACCCGATTTTCTCTCTTGCCTCTCCACTCTCCATCCTCCCTTCTCCATTCTCCATGTACTATACATTATACATACATTTAGAAAAAGAAGGAAACTTGTATATATTAAGACTTGATTGTATTAGTCCTTCCCTGGTAGATAATGCGCATAATGTCAAATCGGTATGTATTATGTATGTACTCAAAATACAGTATCAAGTATCCACAACTCACTGACTTGTGAGTAGTACTCAGTCGCCCCATTTCACGTCTGTTTTATATTTACTGTTGGCAACCTATAGCATTTCATCTCCTTCCTTTTATCTTCGAAATCCTACCCTATATCTAGTATCTAGTATCTACTATCTACGATCTATAGACTGTACTTAATACTTAATACTTAAAGTCATATAGTCACAGTTATAGTAATGTTCTACCATCTTACACTATAGTATTAGTATCTTTTATCTTTTATCAGGATGAATTCTCCAGGCCATACTCTTAGCTGATTATCATTGTCAACGACAATTGACAATATACAATATAGTCTCTCTCCAAAGTGAAATCGACACTTTCACATAACAAAATACATATAGGTACGATATCTATCTTTTTTATACGTCTATCTTAGAAGTGGGAATCTTCGAACAATATTTTCCAAGGTATGATACACATAACACATAATAGATATACATTATACATATGCACAAAGTTATTGCCAATAAAAGATGTAGCTTGAGCTCGTAAAGCATTTGTGTATTCTATATTCTAACAATGAGAGTGTAGCTTGTAGCTTGTAGCTGTTCAGTTTTATTACAGTAGAAATTACAGTGAAATCTACTGTCTACAAGGAGAGAAGAGAGAAACAAATAATCACATTTTTTTCTCCCTTTTTGTTGTCTTCCTATTCTGTTGAAGAAAAGGATGAAAAAAACAATCTTGTTTCCCTTGTAGTTGCCAATTTAGTGAAAAAATAGTGTATATATGAGAATGAAAGAAACAGTAATGTTTATATATATAATATATTTAGCTATAGAAGAAAGAGATTCCAGATTCTAGAAATATTAGGAATTAGGAAGCCAAGTGTAAGTCACAAAGTTACGTAGTACAGGGGTTTTTTTCTTCAATGTATAGACTATGAAGAATAGACTATAGACTTTATTGCTCATTGTGTGTACACTGTACACATTACACATAAGAAGAAAGAAAAGAACATCACACAACACACAACACGCACAAAAGGTAGTGAAGAAGCCAACAGATAAAGAGAGGAATTGAAAGAAATAGAAAGTATAAAGTAGAACCATGGAAAGAAAGGTCCTCCGGGTAGTTGCACTTTTTTCTCTTGTATTGTATTCTCTTTAGCAATCAATTGATGTTCAGCATTCAACTGACTTACTTCTCTAAATTAGTCTTTATACTAATCTTTTGTACTTTTGCGTTCCTTTATTATTATTTATTATTGTCACCTACTGCATTATAGCTTCTTGTTACTTATGTTGTAATTTGTAATTATTAGCATTCTATGCCTGTGTGTACGGTCTGCTGTGTACAAAGTCAAAGCTGTATGAAGCTACAATCCAAAAAAATCATTCCTCAGCAACAGGAACAACTAACAACAGAACAGCAAAATACTTTATAAATTAAATTAAATTGTTGGTATAAAAATGCCTTCATTTGATTTTAAAAGATTACAGGGACATTTTCTTAAACTTTAAATACTGGACTATGCAATAAATGGTTAAAAGCAGAGACTGTACACTGTACATGATGCATTATGAAGGTACTTGAAGTTGACAAATAAAACACTAATGTGGTATGTGGTAAAGCTGTGGACTGGGGATAAGAGAAGCCGCCTTGCCTCTGGATGTTGGATGTTGGATATTGAATCGAACCGATGAATATTATTTATAAATAAATAGTATAATAATATTGTTTATTTCATTTATACAGTGTCTAGTAAAATATGAGTATAACATAGTAAACTTGTATAACTTTGGTGGTTGTTCTTGGTATACTTTTCATTCTCCATTTTCTACTACAGTCTACAGAGTCTGTCATTAGTCATTAGTCATTATTATGCTTGTCAACATGCGTATTGTTATTGTCCTTTGCCTTCTTGTTACCTAGCTCCAAGCTTGGATTTGCAGTCTCATTCTCATCCTCATCATCAGACATCAAACTGAGGATTTGTGATTTGTACAAGTAGAACAAGAAAAAATAAGGGAGGAGAGATTCCCATTTTCATAGACTGTGTGTGCTCGATATCAATGCTCAACACACAACACACGCACACACACCCATACACACAAAGTCAATAAAATTCCAGACTCTGGGCACACAGCACACACAACACACAGACGACAAAAAGAATAGACGAGAAAACTTGTCTTGTTTTATTGTATATTGTACACGGTGTGTGTATGTGTGTGTTTTCTCCATTTATTGTTTGTGTGTATATTTATTTGTTGTCAGTTGTCAGTACACGTTGTCGTTGTCGTTCTTTGTTTCATTTCATTTTATTTAGTTGTAGTTTGGTAGATGCCTCCTCTCTTGTACCTTGTACCTTGTACAACAAACTACACAATACACGTATTCTAAATTCGAAACAGAAAGAGAAAGGCTCACGAATTTAATCATTTTTGGAAACTCAAAGACTTCTTCTTGCTGAATAGTCCGACTTTCTGGCTGTTTACTCGCAAAACAAATACAAAATACACTCAATATTTGTCCACGCGTCGCAATACTTGTACATTCTAGATTCTACATTCTACCATGTACTTTGTAGATTGTAGATGTACAAATCTTTTGTTTGTATGCACATTGTACATAATATGCTTCAAATTTCAACTTTGAACATTTTACATTTTACTACTTTTACTACACATAATATTTCAAGAAGGTTGAACAACATAAATTCACAGACTTCCAAGTACAAATAGTTTTACATTTTACATGTTCATGTTTGTTTCTGCTGGATTCTGCCTATGCAAAGCTTTCTTTCCTGCGTCGTTTATGTGCTCACAGATTAATAAAAAGAAACATGAGACAAGGCAACGTCAGAGTCCTACAACTGTATATTAGAGGACTATAGTGAAAAACTGAGGATGGAGTGAGTGGAAGAGATTTGAGATCCAATAAACATTATTTCATGTACTCTCATATCTATAACTCTCTCTCTCCTTCTTTCTGTATAATATTTCTTTTAAAACAGAGTGTATTAGTACATTTGTACACATGAAAATGTAAAATGTGAGTATGGTGTGTATTGTGTATTGTGTATAGCTGTTGGCTGTTCTGGTGAAATTTGAAATTTGAACATGAGCATATGACGACCAAGATGAAGATGAAGATACAGATGAAGATGAAGAGGAAGAAAAAGAAAAGGAGAGAGAGAGACAGCTAGAGATTTGAGGAGATGAGAAAACAAGAGTTGGAAAGATAGATGGCAAGTTGCTTGCTGTTTAGTTAAGACATTGGGGGAAGTCATTAGAACTATAAAAATATTCGTGTCACTCCGTTATTTTTCTACACGCGCGTCTCATTCGTCTAAAGTCTAAAGTCTATTCCTCTACTAGATGTACGAGTACATAGTACATATGCAGATGGTCGATATCGTAGATGGTAAATATCCTCATCCAAAGATCTTGAATCTTGAATCTTTTGAACACACAGTCGCATATGAATTGGATAAATAGATGAATGTCTATAAGCAAAGAGAGCAGAGGGAGAAAGAAGAGAAAGAAACAAGAGAACATGGTTTTAAGTGTATTTAAATGAAGATCCATGTGCACACTGCACATACATATGTACATACAAAAAAAGCTTGTGCTGTGCTGGCAAATATATCGTGTACTTAATACTTACATGAAAAACTATACGAGAAAAATGGATATGCACAAGAGACAAGAGTATGGCAGAGTATTACATAGATAGATATTTTGTGCTTATTTTGTTAGTGAGTTGGTCCTCGTCGTGTTTATCCTTCTCGTTGATCCCTTCAAAAGTTGAAGGAAGGAGAAAAAAGAAAATAAAAATAGTTGCAGAGATAGAAAAGCAATAAGTAAACAAGTATTAGTGGAAAATTCAGATATTTTGTATTTTGTGTGGAATTATAGATATGGATGGAAGAAATGTATGCATAATATAACTTGTGTAATGTATAGCTGCAAGTTTGAGTATATTATGTAACAATCAGTGTAGTGTGTGCATAAACTGGGTCAACAAATCCAAACTTTAAGCTCCAAACTCCAAACCGAATAAGAAAAGCACGTTCACATCCTTCCACACTCTCATGAAACAAAGATCTGTATGAAGTATGAACCAATCACCAATTACCAATTCAAGTCCAGCAAAACAAAAATTGAAATCTGGTATCACTGGATTAGGTTTTAAATGCCATACACTCTATGTTCAGTGTTCAGTTTAACTTCTGACAAGGCTAGTAAAAATCATAAATCTTGAATCATAAATGACAAATCACAAGTTCAAAATTTCCTTCACACGTGGACCTTTAGGCACAAAACAAAGGACAAGTGGACAAACACATATTATAATTTAAAAACTTTCAAGTACCTGGAACTTGTAATACAAAATATATCACAAAGGTTTGAGAATTGTACACTGTACACTGTACATATATCGCATATTGTACACACCTATCACCTTTTTTGACTGATTCTTTGTTCTTTGATCCTTGTTTTATTTTTAACTTTCCGATTTCGGCTTTTAGCATAAAAGTTCTAAAATCTGACATTTGACGTTTGACTTTTGACATGCAAATCCAATCATTGAAGAAAATACCATTCGTACTATTATTGAAAAACCTGACTCATTATCATCGTCATCATTTAGGCTTGAAATTGTACAATAATGGATAAGTAAAGTGCTGAAAAGATAGACATAAAAATGCCTAAAATATTTTTTAACCTAATATAATGTGACAAATCACACTGTTTTCTCTATCCTCTCTATCAAATCTAAAATAGATAACATTACATTTTATTTTAAATGTCAACTCTTTTATCATCAAGGAAAACATCCAAAGCTCCTCTGCATATCTCTTCATTGTACATTCTTTATGTTTGTGTTTGTGTATATGCATAATAAGCAGGATTTAGATGTGTAGTCTATTGTGTATGTGTATTTTTCAATTTTTCTTTCATCTCAGCTTTCAACATCAACACAGAGGATCATTTGTTCACATTACCTAAACTCAGCCCATCATTTCTGACATCAAACACATCTCATCATCTCTCACTTTCTTCCTTTCTTTTGCTCTTTCTATTTCTCACTTCTTCGTCGTCGTCATCATGTTTCACGTATGTACAATGTACACCGTACACCATGTACAAAAACTATGACTATGATGAAGAATCTGAGAATTTCTGAGAATAATAATATGATGCCATCCATCAAAAATTCAGTCATGGTCTTTTTGCACACCTAGGGTTTTTTTTTCTATATTTACAATTTAAAATTTCTCGGAATTTTTAGTACGTTATTTATTAAAAATAACCTCATTGTACAAAATACGAAGCCACATGACATTAAACATTAAGCTAATCTATAATCTATTAATATGTGCGTTTTCTTTGTATTTTGTTTTTTTTGTCGTGGATCAGAATTTCTTTTTGCTTTGAAAATGAGAAATAATTCAATTTTCACATTATCATGCCTTTTATCTGCGTGTAAACAGATGTATTGTATAGACGGCATTTTTCTTTTTGCAACAAAGTATTTTTTTAAAGGGAATAAATAATAAATAAAAAAAGAAGGAGATAAAAAGTAAAAAGGTATCACACATTCAATACTCATTTAGTTTTGCAAGGGAAAGAGAGAGAAAAAGAGAGAGGGAGAGAAAGAGGATGACTAGAAAAGATAACAAGGAGGTAGAAACGTTATGTATGGGGATATTCTTAGTTCTTAGTTGTTAGTTGTTAGTACGTGTGACTTTGTGTGGATATACTTTAAACAAAAAAATGTGGATGATAAGTTACCCGGTCGGATAGGACGGGATGATCATGTTGCTTGGCAAATGAGAAGGAGAGTAGTTGATGGCGTGAGGCCAGAATAAATGTTAAGAGACTAATGATATTTTTATATGCATGTAATAAGTATTTTTCTCGTATCTCGTATCTCGTATCGTATCATGATGTTAGTTTTAACTGTAAGTTCAGCTCTCTCTTCTCTTTCTCTCTATCAGCGTTCTCAGTAAAAAAAAAATGTGAGTGTAAAAAAATGTGTACAGAGTCTAGATTACACATGTAATCAACTATTAGCCATTCCATTCCCAATTCCCAGCTCCATTTCCACTTAAATTCCCACATCTCCTATGTATACAATCAATACTCATTTCTTGGTACTTGGTACGCATAAGATTTCCATAACTACATCCTACATCCTACATGGAACGGAATGGAATGGTACAAAATACAAAATGCAAAACGTAAAACTAGCATTTTTTCGCTCTTTCAATCTCATCTCCTCTGCTCCTACGTCCTACGTTTTGCTGAGAGACAAGAGATGTGTGACTCAGAAATACAAGCAAACAAAGAAAACAGAAGCTGACAAATGACAAACACACGTGTTGTCTCATCATCATCATAATCATGGTCATCGGCAGGTTACTCTTCTATAATTTACCTCTGTATACTCTTTGCATTACAATATCCACAAAGAAATTGAAAACTGAACAGTACTAAAATTACAAATTACATCAAAGTCAATGTGAACAACTTTAAAGTTTAAGTTTACTGAAAAAAAGTAGCCTACTCTACTCAAACATTAATCTATACTTTTGAACTAAAAAGGATACTATTTGAATTTTTAATGGTAAGATTTTACTGTAAATGTTTTGGAAAAATGTTAAGAATATTATTGGTGACACTTTAAAACTATGTATGATTTTGGTATGGATGAAATGGAAGGATTTACGGTAGTTTGTACATGCTACATGCTACATATTATAGATAGAATAATGTGTATTTTGTGTACTTACCATTAACATGCACATGTACAGAAAAATGGGGCGGTGCTAATGGGAATGACATTCGAACATAAATTACTAAACATGTTTCTGCATCTTCGTCCTTCTGTTTTTTCACTGTTGACTGTGTGTTGAATGCTGAATGTACTAGCAATGTAGTACTCGTTACTAGATGCGAGATGCTAGATGCTAGATGCTAGATACTTCTCGTGCGTGTTGTGTATGTTGTGTTTTGTGTTGGAGGTTGGAGAAAAGAGAAAATAAAACAGCAGAGCACCGAAGCTGTATAGATATGCAATACAAATACAACATACAAATACTACTACTGATGTGATGTGATGTGGGAGTCTAAGAACTTCATCTGCTTGCGGCAACATTTTCTTTTAGAAAACATTTCCTCGTCAACATATTTTCTTATACAGTTTGTTTCGAGTTGATAGATTTTCCTCAAGAGAAAAACAAGAAGCCTGTTTTTTTTTCTCCCTTTAACTCTTTCCTTCCTCCTGTCCATGTTGTGGAGTGTGTGTTCTTATGACTATGTATACAGTATACATCATACATTAGGGGAAATATTATGCAGTTAGAACACTGTAATGTAATGTGATGTCCTATCACATCATAAAAAGCACATAAAGTATTATTATTATTAGTAACATTAGTATTTCTAGTAGTATTCTTATTACTAGTTTGTCGTGCTTCTTACAACTTGAACATGGAGAACTACATACTACATACTGCATATTAAATCCAACTTTAATTTTTGTATTTATGTGTTTTGTAATATGCTCACTAGTTCTTATTGCTCTCGTTCCTCGTAGCTCGTTCCTCGTACACAAATTACAATTTATGTTTATGTCATGGCTGACACGGGATTTTCATCTCTTTCTCTCTCTTCACCGAGTATTTTTTTCTCATCATCATCACCATCAGCATCAACATCAACATCACCGTCTCCGTCATAAGCGTTCAATATTCAACTCTCTCTGTGTCTCTCTTATCTTCTTTTCTATTTTATGAAAAGTCAGCACATGCTGAGTTCAAAATATTTTCATAGTATCCAATCATAAAATCTAAATACATTTATCTGCAAACTGCACAGTGCACAGTGTACAGTGCACAGTGCACAGCGTATACAGAGTACAGATTACAGAGAAAAGAGTACAGTGTGAACATCTGCAGGGTGAAATGAAGAATGTTTTATTATTGCTGCCAGTAAAAATAAAAAGTGTTCTACATATTATAATATACTTATTACACAGTTTTGTTGAGCCATGAGCAAATAAATTAATTAGCTGTGATCATATTATGCTTATAATATATAATTTACAAGTTACAAGTGACATGCGACGCTTGAGAAATGAAAATGAAAATGTTCCAAGTTCTACTAACACCTAATACTATAATCTGTCTTTTACATTTTCTCCTTCATTGTTCATTCATAGAATGAACAAGGACAGCACATGCTGAATTCTGAACTATTCAAAGCATTTCAATTATAAATTATAACAACAAAACTGAGAGAGGAAATAAGAATAAATAATTTACCATAATTATATTATTGTTATTATTATCAATTAGTTTTTATCAATTAGTTCAAAATTCAAAATCTATTAAGAAATAAGAAAATAATGAAGCGAAAACTGTAAGTTTGTGTATGTAGATCTAGAATCTAGATGCAAGAATATAAAATATAAAAATGTACATAAAATGTATACCTACTCAAAACTCAAAACTCAAGCACACGATGTAAGTAAGATACATAATATTCACAAACTGAGATTTGAGAATGGAGAATGGAAAGCCTCCGGCTGAATAAATAAATGTAAGTGTCATGTTGATGTTTATTTATGTTGTTTTTCTACAGGATCATTTCACAAAATTAAGTAGTTAGATATCGGATATATAGCATTCTTTTGTCTTTTGTGTATATCTGAGAGAGATTGAGAGAGATTTGGCGTTTGCTATGAATTTGGATTTAGATTTTGGCTTTTCTAGTACATCATGTCTCTCTGTTTTTTGAGACTGATCAAGTAATCTTGTGTCTCTTCAGTCTGCAGTGTTTCTTCTAGTTTCGAGTAACGAGAGTAGAGAGTACCTACTTGTTACATGTTTTATACATTAGATTTTGGAGTTTAGAGTTGAGAGGTTTAGAGTAGATGTTGTAAAAGCCCAAAGCAAATGTTAATGTGAATGTTGTTTCACAGAGGTATGCTGAAATAATATATTACTGTTATATCTTTATTATTATTACTATTACTATTATTATTGGTATAGCACATTATTCAACACAGAATATTGTATAGAGTCTATATACACTATACACCCATGTGTACACTGAACACTTTACATGGGAGCAATCTGTCCCTGTCCTATCATTTGCCTATTGCCTACACACACATTTGAACATTCATTCCGTTTGCTTGTTGGGATTTTTCGGATTTATTTGAATAAGTTTCCTGAGCTCAAAAGTCTCTCATCCTCTTCGTCTTCTTCTCCTCATGTACATATTGTACATTGTACACTCTGGTTGGTGTGTGCATAAAGGAGGATTCACATGGAGTGTAATTTTAACTAGGCGTCCATTTACAAGTAGCTCCTTTGACACCCAAAAAGAACCAAGTGAAGAAGGAAGGAACACACGAGAAATTGGTAGTTAACAACATGGAAAACCACACAGAAACACATGTGTGCATCTCTTTTACAATGTTTCGTGTATCTTGTATCTTGTGTCTTGTTCTTTGACGCTCCAACACTTTTACAAATTGCCACTAACTTCTCTCCACATTAACATTTTTCCTCTTCTCCCTCCGCTTCTTCTTCTTCTTTTTCTTTTTCTTCTTATCCTCTTGCTCACTCTTACTCGTCTTTGTCACAGGAACAAGACAAAGTACCGATCGCATAATATCTGTACTTAATACATATTATAATGTGATGTGTAAATACAAAGTACACAAGTAAATTGTGTACATATAATATATAATGTATATTATGTACACAGTTTTACATTATCTCATGCTGTATAAAATTATGCATAATACAAAATACAAAAAATGTTGTATTTTCTAAAATATTTTATGTATCACGCACATTTGCTTCCTTTGGCATAGAAAATTGAACAGTAAATGTGTACTTGTGGAATATAAACTCTCTTACAAGTTTAACACAACAGCCATAATTTCTCTCCCTTTTTTTTGTATCTTACTCCTCCATACTCTGTACTTGAGTATATCCGTATTCTGTGTTCTGTATTCCGAATTCCGAACTCTGAGCTCCAAATCCACAATGGAGTTGAGATGAGTCGAGTGTCGATTACAAACAACCAACTCCGATCCACAAACACGCTTTACATGATAGAATACTTGATGTACTCATGCATAATACGCATTTGTGTAAAAAGTAAAAATAATGTGTCGGATAATAAATTAGTCGGAGGAGCAACAGTATTGAATCCAACTACATTTGTGTACATGTGTACATAAATCTTTTGTTGTGGTCCATGTTTGTCTTCTGCCTATGTATACATTACACATCATGGATTTGGCTGTACACAAAAGCGGATCATACTGATAAAATGTTGTTTAAAAGTAATAGTCAATAGCTATAGCCAACAGCCAACAGCTTTGAGCTTTTGAGTTTTTTAAAGGTTTTAGAGCACAGAATAGACAGATAAAAAGGAAAATGGCGTAAAGAACGGTGATTGTGAGACTAGTGAGTAGTGAGTAAAAAATAATGTTTCCATGTCCTTATCCGTCAACCGTATCCAAGTCGATCCTCATCGGTTCGTCTATAATATGCACAATGCACAGGAGCATTTATTTATGCATTCTTATTATCTCTCTTTTTATTCTCATTCTCATTCGTTCATGTCATTTGTCATTTGTCGTTTGTCGTTTGAAATTTCAAAGTGCGAAATTGTAAAACAGATGCTCCACAAAATCTAATTTCCTATTGTCTTACTTTTTTAAACAGTAAATTGTACATTGTATTACTTTTATACACACATTTACTTTGTAACTGATCCCTTTTGCCAGTTTTGCCAGTTTTACCAGTTGCCAGTTGTCAGTTGTCTTTGAATAATTTTCACTGACGTCAAGATTTCTAAATTATAAACACATAAACAGGTTTTGTCTTTTGTCTTTTGTCATTAGTCATTATTAATTATTATGCCATTCAAATAAAAGGAAAACAGTTTATTACGGTCGGGTCATTTATGTTATTGGAAAAAAAGGTTCATTTTTAAAATTTAATTTTCGAAAGTGCAAAAGTACACAATATCAATAATCAATATCAATAAATCATGTACTTACAAATTACCCTGTTCTATTATACCAACCTTTGTTATTAATAGTCATAACTATAATGCAGGCTGAAAGGAGGAGAGCATTTTTATTTTTTATGTATGTGCAAAAGTATTTTATTATGGCCACAATAACAGTTAAAATAATATTTATGAGGCAAAAGGCAAATCAACAAACTATTTTCACCATTATATATTATATTATTGCACCAAGAATATCGTTTTTTAACAATTAAAATACTTTTCATGAAAGAGAGAGAGAAAACTAATAACTCTGCTGTAGATAAAACAAACACTAATAAATATTAAATAATTATTGTACAATACTTTATTAGTATCATAAACACATGATATAGTCATAAAAATGTGAACTTTAATTACAATTTCTCCTTGTACAGGTCACACAAACACATTAGCCATTAGTCATTAGATATTAGATTGTATTGGATAAATGTACTTGGTTCGTGTTTATAACGAAGGAAAATGATTGAAAAATGAGAAACACACACGTTTCAACTGTCAACTGTCAACAATGTATGTAGTATGTAGTATGTACACAAAGGAAATGGGAAACGTGCTATAAAAGATAAAAGACATACATTGTTACTATTATGACACTACTAAAAATTACACAGGACAAATGACAAATACAGAATAGAGAAAGGGGAATATGGGAAATGCAGTGAGAGAAAAGCGACGAAAGACTAAAAGTCTATAATACATAATACATAGAGAAACACAAACATAGGCAGTCTGTCTACACAAAGAGAGAGAGAGAGAGTTACAACATGTTGATACAACAAGATGATGATGATGATGAGAAAGAGAGAAATCCAGCTATTAATACGGATGATGACTGCTCCGTGCAGCTCGAGTGAGCATCAAGAGGAAAAGTAAATTACTGGCTTGAGGCATAGAAAATCTCATAAAATGAGCCAAGACAAGGAAAACCGAAATTGAAAATCTACTCTTAGAAATGTCGCCTGTCTCTGTCCTTCTTCTACTTCTTGTTTCTTTCCTTTATTTGTTTTGTTGTCTCTCTATGTAAATTTCAAAATGAGGATGAAAATGGAAATTACGAAAGTCACAAGCAGCCAGCACAAGAGATGACAAGGAATTGAATAGGAATAAACAATCAACTTTTTATGCTTGTGCTACATATATATATATATAGATATTATTTATATTATGTAAATGAAAAGTACCTATTGTTATTATTAAAACATGTATAACGACAGGATTTAAGTTTTAAGCATGTGTAGAATTTAGAGACAAATGTAGAATAATCAGGTTTAGTTTTCGATAGAAAAAACCATTGATGGGGGATCTGGAGAACTTGCAAAAAAAACCTTGTGCAAAATACCTACTTTTATAGATAGATAGCCGCATCTCTGTTGTACTTTGTATCTAAAATCTAAAATAAAAATACTCTTGGAATTAAAATTCAAATATCCAGCACTAGAACTAGAACTAGATCCAGATCCAAATCATAATTCAAAGGTATTCATGATGTATTTTGGGGGGTTGGAAGTTGGAATTGGAATTGGAAGAGAGAGGAGACTTGATGTTTGCTTTGCGGTGATAAACTATGATTCGGTTTTCCTATTCATTCTTCCCGATGACAAATATGAGGATTGGCTGGCTGCTGGCTGCTCGCACATACACATCCACAAAATCCCGTTTCAATAACAAGAAACATAATATATTCATTACAGAAGGGGAAGCGCAAGAGCGAAAAACACCAACTTCATCTCTCTCTCTCTCGCTCTGTGTATGGTGTGTGAGTGTGTGTGAGCTGTGAGTGTTTCTGTCTTTCAATCTCTCTCTGATTCTCAGTTCTCAGTTCTCAGTGCTCAAAGCATCTGTGTGTTTTGTACAGAGAGAACATTTCTCCTTTAATCCCCACCCCTGAATATGTATCCGCGTGAAGGTTGTCCTGACAGAGGCGAGCCAATGAAATTCCAATCTCCTCCCTCCAGTCGCTTTCACCTATAGAGAAATTCCCCCTCTTAATCGGTACATAGGTTCATCTCTCTACTTCTATTGTACATAATAAATAATGCATGATATCCCAACCGCACTATTTACTACTCTACTCTGTTTCACTCTTTACTCTTCATTCTTCATGCATGTATGTACAGAACATTTACATATACATATTATACATGTGTATATGTATGTGTAATGTGTAGGTAGACAAATTTTGACACTGTACCACAGGATCCAGGATTCACAATCTAGGATGACGATGATATGGTTATTATCATTTTCAATCCTCACTTAAATCTATCTGCTCCACTCTCCTCTCTCCTCTCTTCCACTAGGTGTATAACATATAATATTATAACTTGTAACAATGTGGCATCAAATTGTGTGTCGAGTCTGAATTTGGGATTTTGACGGCCAAGCCAGGCCAATAAGAAGAGGAACTAAACTATAAGTAACCTTTTTATCTATCGACTATAGTATTTTCCCTACATTTATATACATATGTACATCTCTAAGAGAGAGAAACAAACTTGTGGGAAGTCTTTGTGAAATTGTTATGAATGTGAGGAAGGAAACAGTCAAGTGCTATCACAATTCACAGTACACAGTACACAGTACACAGCGCAGTACAGGCAGAGATAAAAAGATACCTTATACATTGTACCCACATGAGTATTCTGTACTACACGTACATACAAATGGAATAGGTGGATTGGACGGGATTGTTATTAACTCCCTGACCAAGTACCGTGTATACATGAGGGTATATTATACTTTATACTAGATGTGTAGAACATACATGTGTGTGAGTGTTTACAAGGAACGTGTGTCTGATTGTCAACGAGTGTTGTGTGTTATGTTGAATTGGATTGGATTGGATTGTGTAGTGTTCTTCCTTTCTCTCCTTTTCATCGTCCACTACTCACTCCTCTCTCTCTCTCGCTGACAAACTGCATACACAGTACACAGTACACAGTCAGAATCAACCAACATAACATATAACAAACAACCAACTACCAACTACCAACTCAAATTTCAATCCCAACTCAAACTCCAATCCCAGGGAGTCCAGAATACGCAACGTCAAGTAAAAAGGAAAGTGGACTGCTCACTGACGTGTTTAACACACTCCAGGCCAAAACAATATTATTACTTATACACTTTTTGAACAAATCAGCCGTGCAGTTGAGAAACAACTCAAATCCTGAAAACAACTAACTCAAAGTACTGGAGTAGTGAATTTATTTATTTTCACCAATCATTATTCACGTATATTACACTTTACAAAGTAGCAAAAAACAAGAGAAACTGTGCACGGTGCATCGGATTTATTTATTTATCAAACTTTTCTATTTCAAATTTGTTATTGATTTATTGGTGTGTTTACCTAAAATTGTGAAAATTAAAAGATGGATCATTTACGTTAAATCCGTGTATTTTCCCGTCCATGAAAATTGAAAACTTTTGGATTTTGAAACCGGAATTTTTACCATTTAGTGAAATTTAGATAGATTGTGACTTTTCGATTTGAGTTTAGAAGTGAAAAAATTGTGTTATTACATTTGGAAAAGAGAGTTACAAAAAAAAATTGAATGTGAAAAGTGAAGGAATAAAACAAAAATAGAAAAAAGTTCTCAACCTTTTTGTACACGACAATCATGAGCATTAGCATTTTGTGTATGAATTAGGAATACAAAATTACCCTTTGATGGAAAGTGCATTTGTGCCGTTTTACTAGAACAGAAAAAGACACTTCTGTCAACGGATTCAACAGATTCAACGTGACTACTATCATTAATTTTATTAGTTATAGTATTTTTGAAACTTGAGAAAAAGAAGACAAAGGAAATGACAATGATGTACTCAACGATAGAAAAGTGTGACCATGGCTATTCACCATTGGACCTTCGTGGATCTCATCTAGATGAATCTGACTCGGACATCAATGTCGACTCAGATGATGACATCATTCACGTCTCCTCATCACATCCAGGTATAAAAATAGTTACCAAATCAAAAATCAGTCATATTCAGCATTCAGCATTAGTCAGCAAATTTCCATTAAAAAATATATAAATTATAAATTAAACACATATACATTTGACTGTATTGAGACTGTATTTAGTATTTTAAATTGTGGCTCACAGTTAAAAATCTAAATTTACTTTGAATTTAACCAAGTAGACACATTGGCACTCAAACATTGGTTTATCATTTCCGTTATACATACAATATGAAACATAAAACATAACACAACATTTTTATCTGCATTCTGTATCTCCAATCTCTGTACACAATACAGATGATGATGAGTTAGTGTTCTCATTTAGTCTTATCTATCAGAACACGTCACTTGTAACTAAATATAAACTCTGTATCAAAATACTACCTTGCAACTTTTTAAAGTATTCTGTGAAATATAGATGACCATAAACCATACAATATTATGTCATTTAACCATGTAATATGTAATGTGTAATGTATACACTTGAATAATTATTCATATAAGTAATAAGTAGTCTGAGTTTTTCCAAGAACCGATTTAATTTTTAAATACTAGTGTTTCATCCTTCATCCTTTGACTTTTGACTTTTGACTTACAAGTACGACATTCTCTAAATCTCAAAAACCTTAACTAAACCTCAACAAATATCTTCTTATTTTATCATAAGATAGATTCTGTTCCCGGTAATGTGAATAATAACACGTAGTTTTCTTAAAAACTGCAATTAATTTTAAAATTGAATCAACTTGATGGAGGAGTCACTAATCACTAATCACTAACACACACGCATGTTCTAACTGTATATTGTATATTATGAGTCTATCCGCGTGCAAAACATAAAATAAAAAATGCATTAGAAAGCTCGCCGCAAAGGCACAAGTATTTATTTTTTTATTGTCCTTATCACAGGTGTTTAGTAGAGAGACAATTTAAACATCATACTATTATTATTATTCAGTGATTTACTTTCGGCAATCACCAATCGGCATGTTTGTTTACCTTTGTACTGTGTAATATAATGTACCCTTCAATTACAGGTACAATAACCACAATAATTCAATCATGCCGACTAACGTGTTACTTGATAAGATATACCTAGAGCCTAGAGCATTAGCCATTAGCTACATCATGTTAGCTACATCATGTACATATAATATGTTATATACTTTGTAAGTATAACATTTATTTATGTTTATCTACTATCTACACGGAATAATATGTAATATTTTACTTACAACTTACAATTCACATGCATTATGTGTTGATGTACGGAACATAAAAGGGAGCGAGTCTGTATCATTAGAACATAAATACCGTATATGACCATTTATTTATCCAGCTTCAAATAGTAATCCATGGTAATGCTTTTGTATTGGGAAATTCATAGATTTTCCATAGATTTTACCGTAGTAGACCTGGTCTACTATTTGGTCATATA
>JABASP010002467.1:0-19941 GCA_019776565.1 Sminthurinus signatus | reverse complement strand
TACATGAATTTATAATATGTACATTGTACATTGTTATTTATTATGTATAATATTTTATGCAGTATATCAATGCACATTACGTGTAATTTGTGTGTGAGTAGTTTTCATTCCGATGACATTTGTGGTGAGGGTAATAGACCTGAGAATTTGGATTTTTTGACGATGACTTCCTTTTCCGTTTTCCAGTGATCAATGATCTGATATCCCTAGAATGTAAATAGCTTCCAGCGTGAGGGTTAAAACTGATGGTTGTGGGTATTTTAGACTTTAAACGAAGCTACTGGAAACTGGGCAGAGAATATACATTCTATGTACATAGGATAATATCAGAGGTGAAAAGCGTATAAATTATGTATTTCATGTTTGTTTTTTTAAGAGTATGCCTTTTGTCTAAGTAATGACAAATGAATCATGGTTTCAATACATGTCATATTATTATTATTATGTATCAAGTTGTTTTATTATATACGTATGATGATAAATGATAATATAGAATACAGAATGGGTTTGATTTTTGATTGTTGCAGCTTACTATTAGTACATTCACAGGATTTAAAATTATGATTGCTTCGTAGATATAATACTTAGAGAAAGGATTCAAAGCACACAGTAAACAGTAGTGTAGTGACATTATACATGTCCATTAATGAACGCAAGTTAGTTATACATAAAATTATCTTTGATTGCTATATTCACTCTGCATACAAAAAAGTAGTACAAAAAATATTAGTATTTTACTTATAACTTATAACATACAGAGAAACTATAGCATGCATAATGCATAATGTATAACAATGTTACTCGATGTTTCCTTCCTCACAATAATGAATCGCAAAATCTCTTCAATGTGTTACTTCTTTGTTATACATGAATGGTTAGTTATTAGTTGTTAGTTATGCTACTGATAAGACACATCGCACCATCCTTCAAAACTGAGTAGTAAAAGTAGATATGTGTCTATCATCTATCACACATTATTGTTATTATTTATTATATTTAGATCACATATTGTTCTTACTGACAAGATTCAAAGATATATTTCATTCTGTAAATAATAGTACAATGTAAGTATCTAGAACCTAGAACTTATCTTTATCGTGTGCAGAATACTTTTAGCTTTTAGAGCTTTTGATAATGTAATGTTAAAACAATAATAATTAGCAATTTGTGATATTGATGAATTATCATATCAGCAATTTCCAATTGTTTCTTTGTCTGTTGTAAAATTATGATATGCGTTAATTATGATTAAATATTAGTGAAATATCTATAAGCTGTATGAAATACGGAACGCAGTATATATGATTTTAACAGATAATAAAATCCTTTTAGTCTTTGAAGTTTGTTTTTATTAAAGTGTTGGGAGAATACAATATTATACATAATCAATCAAAATGCAAAAATGAATCATCATAAACGTAACTATTTACTTTGGTAATATACAGGAGAAATGTTTTTTTTACTGCAATGAAAAGTAAAGGAGAAGTTGTATGTTGAATTACGTAATGTGTAATAACATGTAACATATGTACAATGAACATTGTACATTGCAGGTCGAGGTTTAACCCTCAAGTATTTTTTCTTCCTTCCACGGGGCCTTTAGTATATATTATATGAATATGTATACATGTGTATTTAAGTAGGCGGTTCGGTCGATCAACTGGAGGAAGAAGTGAAGATGAAGGAACGAAAAAAAATGTATTAATATTAGTGGGATGGTAGAGGTGATGATGTTTGATGTGGACGTTATAAGGTAAGAAAACAAGGGGAAAATGAAAGAAGCAAGTCACTGGCCGAAATGAAGTAGAATGGAGGGAATGGTCTCCTGGAGATTCATATAATCGATTTTTATTGAAGATTCATTATGACTTTATAAATATTTCCAATCTACACTAACAACCTCAGTTTAATCTTTAACGTAATAACACTACTACAAATAAACTCTCTAGACTCTGGACTCTAGACGTAAAAGTTCACATACCTTCATGTACACAACCACATAGTTTTTTTTATATTATGATAAAAAGAAAATAACAATAACAATAATATTATTATATTGGAATACAAATTGTAGTAAAATGGTAGTACAGAAAAATATTTATGTAGATACTTGAAAAAACTTTTAAAATTTACAGATTATCTTCTGAAGTCAAAGAAAAACAAACTATCTACAAAATGTACATAATATGATAACGATTAGCTGTATGAAACTTGGAATTCTATAGTTGGATGGATTTTTGACATTTAATAGTTTTTTTCAATGGAAAAAAAGTCAAAGGTTAATTTTAAAAACCATTTTTATTTTTTCTCGGTAAAAAGTGTGCTGTGTGTATTTTAATTAAATTCTTTTTTCCCCACACATTGTACAGATACTACATATAAGCACAAAGTACAATATGTATTTTAGATATTAGACCTTGTCCAATGTATTTGGGTCTTCTGTCTTCTGCACTTTGCACCAAGAAACTAAAGTAATTATTCTTATTCTAGGAATTTTGGATCGTGCCATCAGTCCTTTTGAGTCTACACCTTTGAACTTGTTTCATTTTTATTATTTGTTTGTTTTTCAAACTCCTTTGATCTTTGTATTCTTGTGCCTTTCAAAACAATTTTAAAGTGAGTATACTGTATTCTCATTGCAGATAAATGGTTCATTTAAGTCATTCATTTTAGTAAATGATCGGATTATTAATCGTTTTAAGGGATTTTTAAACACGGATGTACAAGTTTGAAACTACAAAAGCTACAGAGTAACATGGGTTCTTCATTTTTTTGAATTCCTTATTTTTAGCATTTGTACTGACCAATTTACTATCCATGTATCAGTATTATGATATAGTTTTTGATAGAGAATAGTGAATAATGTATCATGTATATTATATACTTTGTATGATTTTGAATCTGTTTTAGATCATAATAATTATTACACTATAATGATTCTTAGATCGATTCTAAAGGAGAGTGAGAAACCATGGGATTCTGATTTTGAATATCATCAAGAATAAAACGAGAAACGAGGACGGTAATTTATATGGAGCAGTTTTTTTTCTTCACTTTTTTCTATCGCTATTAATACTTGCTGTTTCAGCTATTTCTTCTTGAACACTTTGACGTTGAGTGACACAAAGGTCAACTAATCAAATATTGGTCAACATTTTTTTTTTTGCTGTATCTTGAGTTCTAATCAAAATCTTGTCTATAATTGCAGTGAGGTCTGCAGTGAGACAGAGAGAGAGCGCGAGAGAAAGAGGACGACTTAAAAAAGGAATGTGATCAAACAATTTGCATATAGAGAAACACGGAGATTTGTTCTCATTGAATAGTGTTGTACAGGGAATGTAATGTAATAATGAAGTGTACATGTGTTCAATGTTTCTCATACTAGATACTACAGACTACAGACACCCAGAGTACAAAGCCAAGAAACGAGAATGATTCTTGGATGAGTAGCCACGTCTTGTCTGATATAGTCTCTGACGGAAGTATGCAGGATGTTGTACGTTGTACATTGTACACACAAAATTGTACACATTCTATTTTTTACAATGGTATAATAATATATTAGGAGTCGTACACACCTTTACTTTCTTCAATTTTTGAATGAAGTGGAGAGATAAACTTTTCAATATTAGTTTTTTTGTAAGTGTAAAGTGTAAATAGTAAATAGTAACAGTAAGCTTGAAAGCGCTTGGTGTGTGTGCACTGCTTTCACCCTTGAAAAAAGTAATGTTTCTCTGTTATTACCATGTGTAGGAAGGAAGTGTGATACAAATGAATTTATAATTTATGTATAGTTGTGAACACATAAACGTAATATTATTTAGGTATTAAGCTGAAACGGAGGGTGTACGATGGAGTGAATCTGTGTGTATCCTGCAAGTGTGTGTGTGTGTGTTTGTCTGTACAGTGTAGAGTGTAGAGTGAATGAGACAGAAGGATATAAAGTCCGGGCTATTATGTAAGAAACCCCATGGGGACGGCTCTTGACACCCCAGTGTGCCTGCCGTTACCTCTATACAATCATCATCTACATAATCACAACACACACAACACACATACTCGCATCAATCTACCTCTAAATCTCTCAACTCTTGACTTCGGTGTTTTCACTACCTTCATGAGTACAATCATAATACGCACTTGACTAGTGTATTTTCACACATAAAACATAGATACACAATCATCCTCATGCATAGTTTACAGTTCATATCAAGGATTGCTACTTTATATACATGAAGCGTTTGGAAAAAACTGAAAGTGTGAACATTCGTATTTTAACATTTTAAGTTGGCTCATGATATGATTAGTTGGAATTGTTGGAAATCAGAAATTTCATTCCTTTTACCTTCCAAAATTATTCCTAGAAATATAAGAAAATAAGTCGATAAAAAATTTCAACGTTAAACAAACACAGAGGATGTAAATAAAAAACTTCCGGAGCTTCAATCAAAATCGCTTTGAGTCCTGGAAGCTCTACAAATTTTGTCATAGAATCAAAATGAAATGACGATAAAAACAGGATATAAAAATATATTGTAGAATGTAGAATATAGAAAAAGACGGATATGATGAAGGGAGAAAAGTCGTATCGTATAGATCGTATGGCGGGTATTCAAGATTGAAGATTGAAGATAGATCTATTGATGTTGTTGTGTTTTGTGTTCACATTGTTGTTGCTGCTGGTGTTTTGTTTTGCTTTGTTTTGGTTCTTGTTGGATCTGTTTGAGACATCTATGACAATATTGATGGTTGATATGAAAGTAAGAGACAAGGATGATGATGGGCACATTATAGAATGACCATGTCATCCCCAATCAAATGACAAGTCCAATCATAATTTTTGTGATGACAAGACAAGAAGATTCTCCCTTGAATATAATACACATAGTACATAGTATATTATGATACAAAATACAAACACACTTGTATAGAAATGTAGCATGCACCATCTACCTGTAGTATTTATGTTGATAATGACAAGTTATACCGTACAAACTGTATAAAATATAAATTATAAATCAACAATTCAATATTATTTACCATTTACCATGTTTTATATGTACTGTTATATTCGTATATATTTGAGCGAGAATGTTAGTTGCTAGTCATCAGTTTCCATCAAATTGAAATCAAAATCAATGTCAACTATAAGCTTTAGCTCATTTTCATTGTTGTGAGTTGTGAGCTACATACTATATACTATATTATAGTGTACTGGTTCCTCTTGTTGGATGCTGAATGTTCAATGTTCACATTCAGTATACTTTTCACTATTACAGACTACAGACTACAGACAGAAGGAGTTGACATGTCATGTGAATTCTTCGTCTTGTTCATGATGAAGAAAAATTACAAGCCCTCTTCTCTCTTCTCCTAGTTCTTCTTTCTTCTTCTTTACAAAACCCATGTAAATTGTGTATATTGTACAATGTACAATGTACAGTAATGTATCTACTATACATAATATTTCCATTCCATTCTCTTATTTCTGTTGGATGGTGGAAGTACAAGAACATTACATTTAAGTACTATGTAGTTAGCAGTTTGTGACTGCTGTCGTCAGTGTTCAGATTTCAGATTTCAGATTCAATTCCTATTCAATGTTTTTATACACAATTATGCATGTTGTGTGTTGAGAGGTTCAGAGTTAAAAGATTGAAGTAATACGAAAGGAACATTTTTTTGGAAGCTAAAGAGTGAACACATCTCCCGCATACATATCTATCTATCTATTCATCTCACAGTAGATCCATCCATCCACCAATCCATCCATCCAACCAACTATCTATGTGTAATATCATTTTATATCAGTATTATCCAATTTTCTATCAACTAAAATCAACGTTCTATCCGATCACACAGCCTCTGTTTTGTTTTTGTTTTGTTTTTTACAATTTACATCATGAGAGTATATCTGTATTATTATTATGTACATTTGTACTTGATGATTTTTATTTTCTCTACTCCTATTAAAAAATCCAAAGACCAAAGACAAGACAAAAGTTTGTCCTCGTTTCTTATTTTCTAGTTCTACTTCTTCTTTTTCTTCCTCTGTGGAGACATTTTAGGTTTTTCCAGTGCCTAAATTAATGCTTAAAAATAAGTAAGTATAGAGTTTGAAAGTCGTTCTTGGTCTTGTTTCGGTGTTCACATAATAGATGAGCTATAAAGACAAAACAGAAGACAGAAGGAAAAAAAAAGGAAAAGAGGGAGAGAAATTGGTGAGTCCTCCCTGTAGAGAATATCTCTTCTTCCTAATTCCTAATTCTAAATAAATAGTTGAAACTTTCAGAGTTCAGAGTTTAGAGTTTAGAGTTTAGAGGTATGAGATGAGAAAGTGAGGTTGAGAATTTTCAAAACCGGTGGCCTCTGTATTTTGACTTGACTCATTTGTCACTCTGACTAAAACTGGGAACTGGGAGGAAAGAAAGATTCAAACTTTCAAACTAACTGTACAACAGGTCTCCCTGTCTCTCTGTATCTCTTCCTTATTCCTTCGTACTTTGTACCTCTACGCACCTAAGTCCTCTTACATCTTCAATTCTCGCTGTCTTTCTCGATCCGTATGTCAGTGTCACTGTGTATATTGTATGCAGCATGTACAATGTACACTGTACATTGTGCATTGTGCATACTCGTTCGTTCATCCGTGTACTTACATTATAGGTAATAGGTACACTGTAAATTGGGCCGTCGTAGTATAACAACAAATAGAATTTTCTTGGAATGTTGTATGTACAATGTATATATTCAGCATGAGAAAACTGGAGAAAATACACTCTTTGGTATATATTATGTAACTCTGTCCTATTGTCATTAACTTGGACATTGGATGGGACATATTCTTCATTCATACAAAACGTCCATGTCCAAGCCGATATGTGTACACACATTTTGGAGTAAGCCTAATATTATTGACAATGACATATCATATGGCTAGCCAACCCATAACAACAACAACAACAACTGCCACGACCAATTCACTTGACTTGAAACATGTAGAAAAAAAAACAAACTTCAAAGTATTGTGAGTACCTGCTTAACACAAAAAACATGGAGAAAAAAGTCAGTCATTTTGTATATATAGTTACTATATTTTAGTTGAATAGGTATATCTGTATATATAAAATACAAGTTACAAGTACCTATGAGACATTTCCTATGACTTTTTTAAATGCATGTATCCAGACTACAGGTAGTAGTATATAAAGTATAAAGTATAAGACATTTTCACTGGGTGACTTTGGTCTCCTCGGTTCGTTAACTAATGTGTCTTGTCTTGTCATTCGAGGGCTGGTCATTTATAACCAGTATAAGCTGTCAATTTAATTAGAGACACAGAGGAAGAGCGAGAGAGAGGAACGAAAGAGTAGAATATGTAGTTTACTTTAATTAGGTTGTAGAGAGAGAGAAAGAAAGACAGAGGAATAGAGAATGTAGGATGAGAGAGAAAGGGAGAGACGTTGGAATTTGAAGATTGAAGAAGAGGAAAAAATTGTCAATACTCAATACACAACTCTTTTTTTTTCAAATGTTCTTCAATTTCCTTGTCCTACAGAAGATTAGTGATGATCCGTTTGATGTTTGATGTTTGATGATAATGATGATGTATATTGTGTATCGTAATACTTAGTACTGAATACGGATACAGGATACAGCTTACAGTTACTTATCACAGATGTGATAGTTGATGAATTTTCAATAAATAAAACAAAATATGAAATACGTTGTGGACCATTTCAATCGCAAACCACACGCACTGTACAGCGTGTCATTTGTAATTTGTGCGTGTAGAGTATTATATTAAAAGTATTGTAGGTACATTATATAAAAGCTGAAACCACAGTTTTACCTTTTAAACCTTCTATTGTATGAATATGAGTCATATGACAAAACAAATTTTTTACACTCTTTTATTTTATGAGTAAGCGGTAAATTTTTGTGCTTTTTTACTGCAAATCATATTACTCCTCTATCCTCTATGTACCCCTGTATATTTTATATTACGCACTGTGGAGAACAGCCGAAAGGAAAACAAAGGGTTGAACGACACTACAGATTTTAGCTTAAACTTGGAACTTGGAAGTCATACCTATACTCCTGAAGTTTTTGCTTCTTTTTTTAGAGTAGTAAAAACTTTTTAAATTACCTTGTCTTCACCTTTACATGAGCTTTCACATAAGCTGCTGCTTGTACAATAGACATTTGAGAAATTTACAGGTTTTGGTCCTGTGACCCTTACAACTTTTGGGTTTCTTTTTACATTGATTATGGATAATTACAAAACAACACTTTAAATGATTTCTTTTTGTGCATTGAAAGGAACTTTGGATTCGTTTTTGCTCTGGAGAATCAAGGTGACGTATCTTCTACTACCTGACATCCGATATCAAATGTTCCTTCTTTGAATTAAAATCAAGTTTAGTAAATATGTATATATAGGTTCCAGATCTGAGCATATGTATATACCTGTGAGCATTTGTTTTTCTTCATAATAATGAGCAGGAAAGTATTGGAAAACAGAAAAGTACTACGGAAGAAAATATACAGTGTTTTCATCCTGCTTGTGTTTTTAAAGAAACGAAATAAGAAAAGAGCCACATTCATAGTTTTTAGGAAAGGGGTAAATTCTAAAGCAGCTCCTTGACATTTATGATCTTCTGTGTATTCTAATTGACCAAGAAAAATGAACGGAACTCATCCTGCAATACCGCTACGTGTCTACTTTTTGTGTTTATTCCTCTGACATGTAATGTTACATGTTACATGTTTAACGTATAGTGTATGGTAACTATTGAATTTTCCTGAGAAACGAACACTCCATAGGATCATAAAATTTTGGCTCTAACATCTTTTACTCTTCCTTAATCCGTTCACTTCCTTACTATGTGTATTTTGTTTTGGGTTTTTTAATCTCAAAAATTTGTGGATAGTACTATTCTGATTTCTGATAAAATAATTTTATTGATACAACACGGATACAGCAATTAAATTCAATGTATTGTGAATTGTGAACAAAGATGTGATAACTGTATCGACGATGACGGTTAGTCTATCGGAAAGAAAATTGTACATTGTACATGTAAAAGGTACAAAAGTACATTGGTGATAGAAGAGGAACGCTACACGTATTAAAAAGAAAGAGGACTCAAATCTACACTTTTTACTATACTTAAATGTCCATGCAGTTTTCTTTGTAGTTCATATGATGTAGTTGTACAGTAAGTTATTAGCCCAGGAAAAATGGCGTTTTGAATTTTGAATTGATGACTTTTTGACCAGCCTCCTACAATAATAATTCCTAGTCATGCCGAAGTAATAATTAATATTGTGAACGATTAACATAATTTATTATTAATAATCGTGTGCATGCATCATTTCTTGTTCACACTGTCGTAAGATAAAAATTCGAGTCACATCAAGTTATAATCAGATGATGATAAAATTCGTTATAATGTATGAATGTAAAATGTAATACATCGACATCACTTGACACTTGTTTTGGTTTTAGGTTTTAGGTATACCAGTTGTACAATATAATGGGTAAAGTTGTTGTTGTATAACAAAGTTAAATTTCACACACAAATGGGTAATAAAATATGATATTTTTTGGCAATCGTGCTCTGTAAGTCAGATACATTGTTTGTTACAATAAGGTTCTTTGTCCCATTCGTTCCAACATAAACCAGAGCACTAATCTTTAATCCACCAGGTATGTGTGTATATCTGTATTGGTTATGAAATGTATGTAGATCAAAGTACGGACAAATCATAATCATACCGTGTATTTTAAATTTTAAGCTGCACAAGATCTCCTTTCTACTTTTCTCACACCTTCTCGCCTTACCATATCCCATCCAGAATCTACATAGTAGAAGTGTGTGTTGTGTGTTGCGTGTAGTTTGTATGATGATCTTTTTGATGACATTCCAAAAGTCAAAAGCTATGTTGATGAAAAATCGGCAAAAAGTCACTGTCATAGTTCATACGCTCATTTTATTTCATGCCGTTCTATCAGTAAGAAGCATAATAATAATAATAATAATTGTAGAATGTAAATCTTTGCATATCATTATTTTTGTACTTTCGAGGTGCTGTGAAGAAAATGAAGAAGATGATGCTGCTGATGGAAAATAACGTCATGTATTTGTGTGAGTTCACGTTCTCTTCCTTTTAACCGAGTCATGCCACATGCTATGCCATGCTTTCCTAAGTATTTTCCCAATCCAATCCAATCCAATATCCGATCAAAAAATGAAGGAGAGAAAGAGTGTTGGACATGCAAATTGAACACTAAAAAAGAGCAATGTGAATATTATAATAATAAAAAAGTAACAATCAAAGGTAGGGATGTTAGAAAAGCGTGTACAGATTGTACAGATTCAATATACTCAATGCATAACGAGTAACGTATCACGGGTCTTTGTGTAGTACCATATATTTTTTATAATAATTATTGTTCGATAGGTTGCTTATTCGTTGTTCGTTATTCAGTTTTTGGTTTGGTTTGGTTTGGTTTCTAAAGAGGATGAGCAAAGAGCAAAATATTGGATATTCGAGTACGTGTGTGTAGTTGGAGCGAGAGAGAAAATGGAAATATGAGAGTGATTTTGAGTTGTGATAAATGAAAACGATAAATAATTGATAATTTATAAGCTAATAGGAGGCGGAGGGGAGGGTCAGTGTG
This sequence comes from Sminthurinus signatus, assembly GCA_019776565.1. Lineage (NCBI taxonomy): Eukaryota > Metazoa > Arthropoda > Collembola > Symphypleona > Katiannidae > Sminthurinus > Sminthurinus signatus. The sequence goes on along the minus strand of JABASP010002467.1, from coordinate 9,254 downwards.
AAATCGGTGCAAAATCAGAATCACAATGTGTCTCTGAGCAATATTACTTTGACCTCATATGTGTGTGTATGTAAAATGTGAACAACATTTCTGTGTATTAAATACGTGTAAGCATAGACATGTGTATACTTGTAATTTGTAATATTATGACGGTTTTCTTGCACCTTTCAGCTCTAGATCTAGTTAGTTATCTTCTAGTTAGCAATGCATGTCCAATGTCCAGCTGTATCTTGAAGCTATATAACACTGAACTAAAAAACATTTTGACTACGGTTTAAATATGTACAGATTTTTTCCTGCATTATACATGTATGGAATATTATACAGTACATCTTGTACATTGCACACCGTTGATTCTGATGTGCTTTCTTCCATTCTAGTTTTTGATGTAAAACGTAGTGCCTATTACGTATACTGCATACTGCATAAGTTTAAATTTATAAGGAAACACAAGTATGTACAGTGTACAGTGTACAGTGTACCGTACATAGACCTTTTTGAGCATGAATAGTATTAAAATTTAACCTTTTTTTTACTTCCTATAAGATTATCATTCCATGTACTTTTGTATATTATGTAGTACACTTTAATAAGGTTCTAGATTCTAAACTGACTGCTGGAAAATATATAAATTGTGTTAGTTTGTAAGTTGAAAGTTGGTTGTTTGGCTGTTTTTGGTTGCTTACTCATCTGTATAACTATGAATGCGTAAAATGTAAAATGTAAAAGTAAAATCTATAAAAGAGTTTTGTGGTGTTTCTCTCTCGAAATTACAGCATTGATTTATCCTCATTTTATCGTCATTGATGGTCTGGAGAGAGTAGGAGAAAGAACAAGAAGACGAGGAAAAAAGGGGATGAAACCAATCACGCTATTGAAAAATCCATAAAAAATGAAATAAATTCGGCCCGCAAAAACTCCACTATTTCTTAGAGAGAAATGGGCGTCAAAATCTATCAAAAATGTACCACCTCTAAAACATATTTTTCATTATTATTATCATCTCTTGCTCTTTCTCATTCTTTCTCTCTCTCTCTCTCTCTCTCTCTCTCTCTCTCTCTCTCTTGCTCGCTCGCTCGCTCGCTCTTGTCCTTTGAATCTTCCAATCCATGCCTACATTCTAACACTTCCAAGTTTCAATCCATATCATGCAATAGTATATCCCAAATCCAAAATCCAAACTATCGACATGTCCATATGTACACATGTGTTTGTATCATCTTTGTAATTGAAGAGAGACTCTTCCTTACATATTACAACACGGCAATCAGTAATAACTAACTAATACCACGGAACACTGAGAACACTGAACGTAGAGGAGGGAGTACATGTGAATCTATATGCCTTATGAATACATTATTATGATACCATACCATTGCATAATAATTTGAAGAGACGAAACAAACTAGAAAGTCGGCATTTTCTTGTTTTCCCTTCATTCGGCATTAGGCATTAGTAATGTATGTAATATGTATGTACTTGGGAGAAAAACAAATCATAAATTCACACTAAATTCATGACATCTGAGAATGAGGGGCAGAGTAAAGTAGACAAAAAAAAATGATACGGTAATGAATGAAACTTGCCGTACTGGTGTAGACGTGGAACGTGGAATTTACAAGGTGTACAGAAGATTACCGATCGGCAAAAATTCAAATTTAAAATCTATCGCATATCACATATCACATCATAGTATTTGTATGCTCATTGGTGCATTGTATATTGTATAGTGTATGGAGAATGTACACTTTTATTATAAGCTGTAATGTGTGTGTTATATTCATACATACATTATATATACTTGAATCAGGAGGAAATTAAGTACCAGAGATGAAAAAACAAAAAAAAAATCTGAGCGCAAAAGAGTAAAAGGGAAAGAGTGAGAAAGACGTTGGCTCAGTTTCAAAGTTCATATTAACTGACCAACGGAGAAAGAGTAACAAAGTCTTTTTAGCTATATGGACGCTGGACCCGGCATGTATCAAGGGATTCGGGAGAGTTGGGAGAAAAAAACCAGATTGTTCTTGGTTCTTGTTCATCTCATTGATCATTGATTTATTTATTCCTGACTTGTGGGACATTACCACATTAATGTGAGGATAAATGAGGTGCGGATCTGATAGCTCATGTTTCAAATTTGTTCCGAGTTTGTAAAACAAAAAAACTACATCGTTAGATTGATATTCGATATTCTTCGACATACACATTATAATATATGTGTAATGCGTATTCTATCTTTTTGCTACATCTTTTTGATACCAATATCTCTAATCTCTAGTAACTATAATACCTATAATGCTATTTATATGTAAAATATGAAGTGTTAAGTCAAAAGAAGAAAGTGTATTGTACCGTCAAAACTCCAAGCTCCAAACATAAAGCATTATGTATTATGTAATATATGCTCCATTTACAAGCAGTACTATACATTTTACAAATTTCCGCTGGCCTTACACTCATTTTCTTGTAATGAAAGTAGATCAAAGCTATATGTAAGTTTTTTTTACCAATAAGCAATAAAATAAGGATGGTACATCATACAAAATACAAGAGATACAAGGGCATATAGAGTTGAATTATGTAAAACAAAATTGAGATTTTTCCTGATCATCTCAGTTTTTTTTAAGTCAAACACACATCTATACACATAAATAGTAAAGAGTACCAGTATTCTTATTAAAATTACGAGAAAATATGTAAAGATGTACAGACTTTGATGAAGATATGACCAAAATATTAGACGGCTTATAAAGCGTGTAAGGGGTTCACATGCATAATATTATGTAATGCACATCCACATAATGTATAATGTACATAAACATGATGATTAGATAAAAGAGATGGTAAACGTGAGGTTTCCCGAAAGATCATCTTTTGATCATGGTGATTAGGATTGTTATGATCATCTTATCCCGTAATCTTTCTTTCTCTTTCTCTCACTCACTCAACTTTACAAACAAGTATATGATAAAGTAATAATCGTTCCCAAATAGTTTACTCAGTTTGTAGTTTGTGCATGAGCTTTGGATTCTATATTTTATTCCATAACTTTCATGATCCAATGTTGTATCATGTTGATGGAAATATTGTTTTTTTTTCCTATTGATCTTTCATCGACAGGACGAGACACTATTCATTATATTAGAATGGTGCAGAATCAAGCTAATGTTTATTATGATGTATTGGTGTATAAAATAATATTCATGATAATAATTTGCATCATAATACATTGTACAAGTTTAATTAGTTTAACCAAGAACGAGTCAAAATAGTTTGAATTTTGACAGGATATTTCAAAACGTAACAGCCAGGCGATAGAATGATTCATCATTCATTGTGTAAGTAGTGTGAATAAAATGGAAGAAAGGTAAACTAAAATGGTGGTCGTGATGATAATTGGATAAAAAAACTGACCAAATTGAAGCAATTTTTTTCTGTTTTGCATTTTCGAAGTGTTACATGGTGTTTGGTGTTTCCTCATAATCACTTAAGATAACTTTAGTAAACGTATATTCGTACCTATCGTTTTTACCACTTACTTAAGTGTTAAATGTTAAACGTCGTTTGAAAGGTTAGCATATCTTTTACAGTGTGTGCACGTCTGTTTTGTTATGTCCACAGTCCACAGTTATTAGTAATCTGTTACGTTTTATGACAAGATTCATTTCATTTTTTACTCCTTTTATATGTAAAATATTTCCTCACTATTCCCCACTTCGTGAGAGTTACACACATTTAGGGTGATTTATGGATATGATATGAAATGTGAAGTGATACACAACATGTACATAACAATAGTACACAATATGCACATGTAATTCAAACTTCCAATTCAATTTCTTGATTTCTATAGCATAGGTAGTCAACATTTTGATCATGTTCTTCAGATTTCTATTGATATAAATTAGTTTTTTTTTTCAATAAATTTGTGTGCATAATATTCGTATAGTCTAATTTTAATGGTGTTAAACATCCAATGTCGGAAAATTTTCTGTACATGTACAAACTTAAACGCTTTTAGATTTTGGATACATCGTGCATACAAATTATAAACTGTATGAAACAAATACAATATGATGTATAAATGAATTCAACAATTGATTATTACTACATGAAGAGACTGTCTGTTTCTTAGTATTTAATTCCCGACGTATTATTTCATGTAAATTACTTGCGTTAGTAGTTAGTATACTCTCTGGATTGTGTATGCTGAAGCTGCCTCTTCCTCTAAATTTCCTTAAAATATTGTATCATTGTTTTTCAATTTGAATTCTGAATCTAGCTTGTTAGAATATTCATAATGATAATGATGCATTTTGCTTGACATGAACTTGACTTACCATAAAAATTGTCATTTCATGCGGCTGTCTCTGTGGCTGACATTACTTTGCAACTTTTATTTTTTGTCCGTGTGTGTCTTTTACTTACGTATTGCCTTTGTATTACCTATTACCTAGAATATAAAATCACCAGTGAAAATGCAAAAGGATTTTTATCGTGTATGAGCGTCGGATATGGCGACTACGACTAATATATACAATATACATACAATATACCCTATATACCAAATCTTTTAACTAACTAGTTCCAGACTGAAATCGAAATAACGAGACTCTAACTTCATGCTTGTCCCATGTACAAAATAACAAGGATTATTATAATTTATTATTGATGTAGATATTTTCACAGTATTTGATTTCCAACTTTTCACTTTATTTCCTTCTTTTTCTGTGGAACAAGCAGAAACTTTAGTGTTGCAGTAATTTGAAGTGAAGTTGTGCTTCTTAACCGTTCATGTTTTTCTGTTTGAGAGTTTTGTTGGCTTTAGAAAATTAGTGGAATCATTTTAGATTCAAGTGCTTGTGTTTTTTTTATGCGGATGTAGACACTGAATATATTATAACGTTTGTGTTAGGATAACTCATGTACATATAAATGTATGATGAGTACATCTATTTGTGGTTCGTAATACTATATACAAGCTGTACATTGTGCACCCCTTTGATACAATAAATACCATGAGGTTACTCGTTTACTTTGTGCTCCTCATCTTTTCCAATAGAAAGCCACAAACCATTATTATTACATTCCCATTATAATTATACTGATGGATGATCGAACGCGATTTCCTTCATATTATATCATAAAAGATGAGACGAGAGGAATATCATCATCAGATTTTTTTCCCTTGGTTCTTCTTCATCCGATGCTTGTTTGTGTATTATGCATGATATATTTCGGCTTTCCCGACTCTTACACGACCACAGCTACACACTATACCTACATCCTACATGTAGTTGCTAACTAGCAACGCAAGACTCACAGCCAACGATGAAAAGTCCTCATCAATCTTCAATTTTCTATACTTTCTATCTACATACTTTTTGGTTGATTCCAATTTCCAAATTATCATAATCATGATTACGACTTTATACTTTGTACACATACATATGCATTCACAACTCGTTTTCCTCTGAAAGATATGTGAAAAGTACATGAAGATGAGAGAAACGAGAAATGGTTTTATATTAAATATATTCACCTCATAATCAAATCGGTGTAATAACAAGTATTGGTGTAGAATGGGTACTTAAATTAAGTAAGTAAACAAAGCGCTCATTGAGATCAAAGAAAATCGGAAGTTCACATTACAACAACTATTTCACTGTAGTAGAAACTAATTTTCAAGCACGATAGTTAACCATCTTCAAGCCATGTCCGATTTTTTGGAAAATACCTGTTCCTACTGTATTCAAAGCTTACTACCTATATGTATACTTAATACTTACATTCTTTTAGACATTTTTCACCTCTTCAGTGAGGAGAGCAAGCTTTTAATTTTACAAACATCAAACTTAGAGAGGGAGTGAAAACTGAAATGTGATGAAAAGTACTCAGTACTCACGTCTTTTATCAGTTGAACAGTTGGGTATAAAAAAGAGTTGATTCGTAAGCTAATACATATGTATAATGTGCTGTATACGATGTACGCATTACGTATTGCATACACGTTCATTAACGTTCACATCACACAATAATAATTACCGTATTCCATACTTTTTCTCCCCATCAAGTGTACTACCACAAGAATTGATGGTAAATAGTGAAAGATGATGGTCGATACAATACACGATACATTCTATTCATAAGTTTTAAGCTTCCCCTTGTAGAAAATTTGTTGCCTCTGTGTCTACAATACCTAATACCGAAGACCCAATAACGAAAAGTCAAGTTGAAACTATAAACATGAACAAAAGGGCAAATTACAGAAGCGTTATGCCTTAAAAAATCAGCTCAAAGGAGACGGAGAAAAACTATATAGTAAATGGAAATGTAAATAAATTGATAGTGAAAAGTTGTTTGTAGTAAAAGTTATAATATTAAAAATATTGGATGTGGAATTAGGTAAAGTCAAACTGAAATCGTACATTTGATGATTATCTGGTCCAATTCCATGTTAATTCTAGCACGTATTAATAAGAGCACGTATCAGGCAACTAGATATGTTGTATATGTTGTGCATTGGACATACTTGATGAACGTATAGAAAAGTCGATTGAATGAATAAGTGATGTCAGACAAAGAAAAGGTTACTTTAGGAAAACATTGAAAGATGAACCTTGAACATAATATAATCTTTTAATTCTTGTTTACATGATTTTGATAGTTTTCTTTCTTTACTGTGTAGTTTAATTTTACATGTTTTTTGCCTTCTGCTGTCAACATGGTGTCATGAATCCTATTATTATCCTTATCTATATTTAAACTATTTCATACAAATTCATAGTTTTTTTGTCGCTTTCCTGGATTTTGACACTTTATATTTTATATTATGTAGTTTACAGTTAGCTCAATTTTGTATTTGCATTTTTATTTTGTGCAGCCTTACTTAAATTTAATTGTTAATGACTTCTAAGATGCATGTATATATTATTTGAATTTTTTTTCTTAGTCTTCTACCTTCTACCCCATTTACCAGAAAATCTTAACAAAAAATCGAAAGAGTTGAGTTTCTAAATTATGGTTAAGCAAGTGTTATGTGTACAAATCTATGTACACGACTACATAAGATTATGTGTGTGTATGTGTATGTGTGTACGAATAAAAAATCTGATGTAGTAAGTAGTAATAAATAATTGGAAGAATTAGGAACAAGGAATATTAAGATGAGGCTCGAGGGAGAAAAAATATTTGGGGAGAAATACAGACCTGGAGTAGAAATATAGGAAATAGAGAGAGAGAGAGAGAGAGAGAGAGAGAGAGAAAGGACAGAAGCCGCTGGAGGTTAAATGTATTTAATTGGCTATAATTTTAATCTTTATATTGGGGTGGACACAACACTATATTATGGACAAGTACAAGTACATATACACGCCCGATAATTCGATTCTCTCTTTTCGTGTATCCTGAGGAAGATTCAAAGATAATAGTATACATAAAAGAAAAGTGGGACCAACAAGCTATAGATGCACCATGCAGAACTTCGATTTCAATACTACTCACATAATAGTGTATAAAATATCTCCAGTTGGTTCCTTTTTTTTTATTAAAAAAAAAACAAAAGAAAAAGCTCTTTTTTGAAGCTCTCTGTGTATCCTAAATTGTAATACATAATATTTAATATTATACACGAGTATATGATCGATTCTAATAAACATTCCCTAATAGTAATTCATATACATGTGTTATTATGCGTACAAGAAGAAATTAACAATTAATTAGTACAGTAGCTGAAAACTGGAGGAATTTTATGTCCACATGATACATAATAAAAAAAATTATTTTGAAGCTACGGGGGAAAGAGAGTTGAAAGATGAAAACAGTAGCTAACAATCTCAAATACTTATCAGTGTTTCGTTTCCTTGTTTCTGCTTGTTTTTTTTTATTTTATGGGAGGAAAGAAACTAAGGATTTTGACATTTGAAATACTTTCAAAAAAATCCATTCATAAATGTAGCCTAAAACAATATATTACATTATACAGAATACAGTTTATTTTCCTAACAAATTTCTTGACATTTGATACTCACATGAACATCTACATAAACTGTAAAACGTAGCTTAACAATTTTTTCCTCTCAAATTTTATTTCTTTTTTTCTTTTTGACAAAGTCACAGTATCATATAATGCCATTTGGTCTATTCTATATCCATGTTCTCATCTGAGCCCAAATTTTACTGTTCCCTCAGCACGTTTTATTCACACTGTTTTAAGCCTTGGACCAAGATTTTTGGTGTTTGTAGTTTGTAGGTATAGGGTAAAAAAGTATATACTATCGTTACATCTGAGTTTTTATCATTAATCACTATCACAATACAATGTCAATTCAATCAATGATCTAACCATTTTGAATACTCCTTAAAACTACGTTTTATCTCATGATGGTTTGTCATATTATTACTGTCAAACTGTGTAGTTTTTATTCACATAACAGTGTAAACCTTATTTCATTTATGTACAGATAGTAAAAAATATGGCAAACACCTTAGTTCTATCCATTTAATAGTTTTTGTTTTGAGTAGAAAAACCTGAAAAGAGCTTTTGGCGTTGAAATTTATTCGAAGATCGATTTTGGCAACTTCATACGAGTTGAAAGCAAACAGCATTTTACTTCACAATTCCAGTTCAACACCATTTAATTTTTGAAGGATTATTTAAATGTTTCAACCTAATTCTTTGGTTTTTGTGTTTGAAATTCGAACGGTTTGTCATCTCGAATTAGTTAATGCTTCTAGAGATTTTAATATAAAGCACACAGGGCAATCCTTCTCTTGTATTATCTGATATAGTTATACAAACGCGGGTGAAGTTTACATCAGTAGAATTTTAGTTTTGAAACATGAAATAGGAAATGCATCCAATACTTCAATTTTATATATATATAATATTGTATCTGCTCAGTAAATTGTACATATTTTGTATACTTAAATGTCTGTAGACGGAAGAAATAAAATACGAAAACAAAAGAGTCGGAGAGAGAAAGAGAGAGACTACGGACTGTCAGATGTATAGGAAAATGTAAAATGTGAAATGACGAGCCTATGAATGGAAGTCATGCATGAATCGATGAATGGAATAAAGATTTGTTCTTCATCAACGATTGATGGATTAGAAACATCAAAACTATAATAAAACCCGTGTGTGGTGGCGTCATGGGGTCACGCTTTTTCTAAGATAAAACGATACTATTCGGGCTAAGAGAAATTGCTATTACTCTGGCTAAGAGAAATGGCTATTACTCTGGCTAAGAGAA
>JABASP010002466.1:0-19947 GCA_019776565.1 Sminthurinus signatus | reverse complement strand
TGAGCTGAGCTGAATTTAGTCAAGTTTAGTTTAGTTTAGCTTAGTCAAGTCAAGTCAAGTGGGGGAAAGTTAACGATGAAAAAGTTACGCCTTCCCTTTTCATACTCACAACACACAACACACAACATTCATGCAGAATCCATGAGCTCGCGTCTCGAGTCTCCATGCAGTCGTGCTATCAAAAGTCGTGTTCATTGAGAATTGAAACTCAGAGCCAGAGCCAGAGTCAGAGTTAAAGTCAGACTTTGTAGTGAAAATGTACTGCAGAAAAATAGTTTTCTCGCCGATCCTATCTTTTTTCTTTCTTTTTCCTCCTCTCCTCAAACGGACTTAGTAATGGAGGAAAAGATGGAAAAAATCCAAAAGGGAATGAAAACCTCCACCCGCATTCCCAGAAAAATCCAGAGTACAGAATGCAGAATGCAGAATGCCCTAGAAAATGGGCAGTGTACCTCAATTGTACATTCTGTATCGACTACAATTACTATTATTCTCAAAGACATGGACCCAAATTCTAAAAATTCTATCTTTTTACATTCTACATTCTACGTTTTAAACTCTTTGGAATCTGAAACTAGAACTAGAACTGGAACTGGAACTAGAGAAAGTTAACACAAAAGAGAAAAGTAGAAAACTCGTGCTTTTTTTGTCTAACTCTGAAATCCGGCTAAATTCTTAGAAAACTGAGAAAAAATATCAGTTTCCAACATTTCTACAGTTCTACACTGTGGAATTTGGCAGCACCTTTCTTCATGTTTTTTCCTTCAATCTCCAGCTAATCCTTTGAACTACAAGTAAAAGAAAGCAAAAACTAAAACCAAAAAGAAACCCAAAAAAACCTGTACTACAAATTTTAGGTCAGAATATTTCTCCTCAAATTCAAACTCAAATTCCTTCTTTAATTTCAGTTGGTTGTGTTTTTGCCATGTTTAAATTAAAATGAGACAGGGAAATACACGTATATAAATGTTCAATGTTCATGTCGACTGCTCCTGAGTTGTGGAAAATTGAAAATGAAGAACGGAGAGAAAAGGTCAAGTAAAAGTACAAAGTACAAATGGATTTTAATTAGCAGTGTCAACTGTTGTTTGTTATTCGTTGCTTGAGGTTTGAGGTGTAAAACGTGTGTAGTAAAAAGTAAAATCCATTATCCATTATCCATTAAAATGAATAATGAATATGAATATTCATAAAAGATATCTAAACAGATTTCTGGATTGAGAAAAGAGGCCTTCACTTTTGGGTCTAGAGTTTTGAGGTTATGAGGAAAATCATGAGGCAGGACGAAAATGACATGCTGATCCTGATGTTGATGTTGATGTTCCTTTCGGCTCACTTGACTTTCCATTGAGAAAGAGTATGGAAATGGATCAAGAATTGAGTTGAGAGGAATGAGAGAAAAGAGCTTCTTCGTGTCCATTAGAATTTTACATACTCTGATTTCTGATTCTCTCTTTCTCTCTCTCTCTTTGTTTGTCTGAGTGTGTCTGTGTGGAGGTTTTGGTAGGTTGAATCTGATGCTGATGTTGATGTTGATGTCTTGTGCATGTTCAGTTTTATATACTACTACTACTCTACGATTTTCCCCTTTCACTCAGCCTTTTTCCATTTGCCATTCCACTTTCACATTTCACATTTCACTGTCTGACTGTTTTCTCTTCTTCTCTTCTTTCTTGGCTTTTGGCTTTTGGCTGTTGGCTGTTGGTTGGCTGGTTGAGGCTTATCAAAATCCCATTTATTCTTCTCATTTTCTCCTCTAAGGTCTTAACTCTTTGCGTTTTACTTTTTGCTCTTTGCACCACCACCACCATCATCATCATCACCATCAGTACCATCAGTAGCAGCCGGTTTTTATTCCCTCCCTCGCATCTCATTTCATCTTCCATATCACTACTTTTCTCCTTTTCCACTTTTCTTGTTAAGTTCTAAATTCTAAATTGAGGCATCATGAAAGATGAACCTGGAGCTCCAAACATCCAACATCAAGCATCAACCTTCAAGATTTCAAGGAAAAAGATGAAGTATTGAGTCAAGATTTTTCTACCTCTTGCTTTTTTTCATACCATTTTGAATTTGACTCTGAATCTGAGTCTGAATTTGAGTTAGAGTTAGAGTTTGAGTTGAAGATGACAGGGAGAGAGAGATAAACATGATCATCACCATAAACATATTTGATTTTAAATGAATTTCACGCTGCATCATCCTCATACATGTGTTCAGTGTTCAATCTACAGTTCAATCTACAGTGATGATGATGTAAGATTTTTTTATGTACGACCTTTCTCATTTCCGCTCGATTGACTTTGCATAACCTCCCATTTTTTCACTTTCTCTCTCTATTTTTTCCAACTTCTCGTTACTATAGAATCTAAGCTCTAGAATTTAGACTGTAGAATCTAAAGTCTTGACTCTTCAACTCTCGTTGTTGTCTACTTTTGACTTTTTACCACTTTCATCTCAAATTTAATCATGAGGATAAAATATTAAATTAAAAAAATAATAAATGGAGAGATTGCTTGTCTACTCTGGTTTCTCCTCTTCTCGTCTTCTTCTTCTACGTCCTTGATTCTTGATTCTTGATTCTTGATGTATCGTCTAATCTCTCACATCTCATCAGTTTCTCCAACACATGTTACGTTACATTACAATTCATTTTGCATTCCCCATTTTTCTTGGTATTTTTGGTACTTGGTATAGTGTTCAATGTTCAAGGTTCAATGATCAAAGTTCATGCGGTGAAATTAAGAGTAAGTATCTTGCTACATAGTAATAATTATTTTTAACCCCACACCAACAACCTAGAGTTTTTATTTTTTCTGCTCATTTTCAGCGTGGGTGTAACTTGTAACTTGTATCTTTCTTACAGAACAAATTTAATTATTTACAAGTTTTTAAGATACTTTTTGAGTGGTGATTTTTTTTACTTATATATCTATTTTTGACCTGAAATTGGGATTGAAAATGAAATTGAGGTAAACATTTACAGGTGTGGCGGGAAAATATAACGAAAACAACAATGACAATAACAATGACAATGAAACAAATAGACATGTCGACTGTGTACTATTTACTGTATAAATGGAAACGGAAATAAATTACACTCTTCGATTATCTCAGTCCTGACTCATGTGTCTGGAATCGGGAGTCGTCCACTGGGACAATAATGAATAATGAAGACTGTAGAACTTTGAGGCTGGAACAGCTGAGTCAGAATCACTGAACCACAAAAACCACAAAATCCACTAATTGTAACAGTTTGATTGATTTTCTACTTTCTCTTTTCTCCTTTCTCCAGTGGAGAAATTGGGATGGACTCTTTTCAACCCGACTTTCTCCACTTTCTATACTTTCTCCCGTTCTTCAATTCCATTTTCATTTTCTTCTAGTAGATACATGTATATAAAATGTACACAATGTACACAGGAGCTACCTTATATAAAAAGTGGGAGGGAAAGAAACCAAAGCCTTTTGTTTCTTATTCCCTCATGTGATTTGTCTTACGAAACTGCCCCTTTTTAAGCTAGAATGTTCAGTGCTCAATCTACACAGTATAAAATCTCTCAAAGCTTTTGTTTTCCAATTCTAAATTCTATTTTCATTCTATATTCTTTACTCTTTACTACATCTCTAAATACTCTTTTAAATGTTTTAAACTTGGAAAAATAATGCAACGAAAGGTGCATCCCAAAAATACTGAAACGGAGAAAAAAACATGCAGTTGACTATTCGGAATTTCATGTACTTTTGTTTCTGCTAAATTTGCCATAATTTTCAATTCAGGGTTTTTAAAATGTGATGTAATGTTTTTATACCAATTAAAAATCAAGAGGCAAAACCGTGTAAAAAAAGTATCTAAAGGAAGTAAAAGGTTGGTAAAAAGCAGAGGAGTGGGAATGCTTTTAAAAATCATTTAATTGGAGTGAAAAAATGAGAAATGGAAACTAAAACAGAAAACAGAAACAGGATTCTCTAGACTCTGACTCTAGTCTCAATTTCAAGAAAAAACAAAGTTATGACACCCTATCCATGATATTTCATTTTTAACTAAGAAATAAACCTTTTACTACTACAAGTTTCTCCTTGGAGACAAATACAACTATAAATAAAAAGCAAAGGAAAAAATTCGACTTGAAAGTCAACTATCTATTTGAAAGTCAACTATATATTTGTTACTTTCATCTTACATCAATAGAAATATATCTAGTTTATTGCTCCCTCTCCCTTTTTAGCTTTCTACCATATTTTACATTTTTTAATCAGGTTTTTAATGAACTTGTTCACTTGAATGACTTTTATAAAAATGCATTACGTATTACATGTAATCTATTTTACACCCTTTCTTGGAAATTCGGCGTACATATTTGTACGTATTTTTAAGCAAAAAATAAAATGTAAAAGGTCAGGAGTCAAGGAGTCACGAGGTAAGAGCCAAATTTTACCACCTTGTTTTGCTAAAAATAGTTTGAACTGTACAATGTACAAGGTTATAATACACAATACACAATAGACAGTAGGTGGATAGTGGATAGATTCTTGTTTTTATCCTGTATAAATAAATGTGAAAACATGTTTTGTGTTTTCTGTTTTGGAGTTTCTGTTGGATTTTCTTCCTCTAGGCTTTTAAACGTTGGCTGTTGACTGTCGACTGTTGACTTTTTGACTCTTTCTTTGAGTTTCAAATTTTGAACCCCGAGCCTCAAGTCTCAAGTCTAAAATCTCGAATGTTGAGAAATTCTGGAGGAAATTAGAAAAGGGAAAGTAAACAAAAGAGAGTAGAACCGGAAGGCGGAAGGAGGAGGAGATTTCAGTTCAACTAAAGTTAATCCGCGTATTAATAGGCATTATACCATATAATGTGCATAATGTATAATCTGTTGGGTAATTTTGAAGATGGAACTCTTATTCATATTTTGGAACATCATTATAAAGATAGAACGAGGTATTATGAATTATGAACTTCTTAAAATATTCCTTTATACATTTTCCGGGAATTTCCCGCCCACCATTATGTTTTTCCACTCATAAAATGTCTTTGGTCTTTGGATTTCGTAGGTGTGTTTTGAATTTTGAATTTTGAACCATGAGAGCGTCACATGTCATTTCGGGTGTAAGTAGTAAGTAGTAACGAGTAACGAGATTACAGCATTTGCAAAGGAACCAGAAAAACAGGAGGCAGAAGCATTTTGAGTGGAGCTGGACCTGGTTCTGGACTGGGAATTAGGAAGTTACGTACGTTGCATCACCAAAGAGACGGAGCTTGTAATAAAAGTAAAAGTGTTATATAATCTTCAAACGTGTCTTCCTTCTTCATTCTACATTCTACATTTATTTAGCAAGAGCTTTTAAGAAAAAGAAGAAAGAAGGTCCACATATTACAAATTACAAAGTACGTGCTCTATTTTATTTATTTATTCATATTTATATGAAACATGTAAAATGTACAATTCCGCCGTGGACAATGGAAAAATGTCTCCCCAGGAAAAAATAACAAGAATGAAAATGTACAATGTACAATTTAAAAAGTACAAAGTACAAAGCACCAGGCCAGAAAAAGAATGAATTCACCCACAATGAACATTGAACATTGCACATGTTTTTCATTTGGATTTGGAATATTTGTAAAAAGTACTTTTCCCTTTTTGTTTTCTAAATGTTTTTTTTAGAAACTGACATTCTTTTTCATTGCAAAAACCATTTCTGCTCCTTTTCTTCTTTTTGTAAAAGCTTTTGTTGCATGGAATAAAAAGAGTAACAAGAATAATGAATAATATATTATGTACAATGTACAGATATAATGAAAAGATAATAGTGAATACTGATATTGAAGCTGAATGAACTGAAAAAGAGTAAAAGAGCCAGAGAATAAAGTGAAAAATGCTAGCAAAACCTTTGAAAAAGAAAAGAGTCAAGATTCAAGATAGTTTGTAGTTTGTAAATTGTAAACGTTGTCATGTCTTACATCATTTTTATCTAAATGGTTTCAGGCTTCAAAATTTTCTAACTTTGACTTTGACACTGGAATAATGAGGTAAAAATTTCTAAAGGACAAAAGACAAAAATAATACGTAATACATGGGCTAAAAAAGAAGCATTTTTTTAGTCCAGCTTTCAGCATGTCTTATATCGAGTCAATTTAATGGAAAGAAACGCAGAAAAATTTACTCCAGGCTTCACAAACATTTTTCGATTATGAAAAACCTACAGTGTCTTTTTGTACCATAAAACAGATTTTGTAATGGTCAAAAAAACTCGCTCATTAGTTTCTTTTAGACTTGTAAATACATTTAAATATTTCGAGGTTAAAGAGTTAAAGAGTAAGAGTAAAGAGGCCTCTGTTCTGTTTCTTCAGTTGCTTAATGAGTTCTGTTTAAAATGTACAAATTTTCTTTAAAATTCGGAATCAAAATAAGCTTGAGCCTTGAAATTTGAAGTTTGAGATTGGAGTTCAAAACGAGAATTTATATGAGCTTCTTACACAAACTAGAGTAAAAAATGCGGGTTTTACATAGTGTTTTTACACAGTATAAAATGTGTAGAAAGGAGAAACATTACACACTTATTATACAAGAAATGACAGGGAAAGAGGAAAAGGAAACCGAGAATCACGGATGACGATCAAGATGATGACGGCAAGAAACTAGAAACTGCGGACTAAAAAATGTCAACGGAACTTGCGAACCGACTTTCGACTTGTGACTGACACGAATGGTTGTCGCTTGTCTCTTATTGTGGCTTGTCACTTTTCCTTCCTCGTTCCTCGGCCTCTTCGCCGTATCTAATGTCTAGTATCTACTATCTTTTTTTGATACTAGATATCTCACAAGTTTGACGCAAAAATAACAAGACGACGGAAGTGTCTCGACTCTCGACTCTGGAAGGAATTCTCAACTTTTTTATCGGGCCAACTGACTGATTGACGACGATGACAACGCAACGACCGTATCATTTACGACATGCTACAATTCTGTGATTCTGTGATTCTGATTCAGTTTCCTCTTTGAATTGAATCACGCATCACATAATATCCCATGAAATTCATATCTATGGTCTACGATCCCTTATCGCTTATCGCATATCACGTTACATATTACATGACGCGCTGTTCACTGTTCACTGTTCATGAAATGACATTTAGCTGACGGTACTCTCCAAGTTTCTTACTTTGGATTTGGATTTGGATTCGGCTTAGGCTTTGGCTTTGGCTTTGACTTGTGCTCTATCATTTTAAGCGGATAATTCTGATCAACATTTCACTTTCCACGGGGTTTTTTGTTGATTTATTTATTTATTTTGTTGGGGTTTTGCTGTGTAGAATGTAGAATGTAAAGTGAACTTTGTTTACTATTTTTATTATTTATTATTTCAGTTTCCACGTGTGCAAAGTGCAAAGTACAAACACAACATACATGTACGACACGATGTCCAAGTTTTATGCGCAGCTTTGCTTCCGCAGCCTAAAGCATTTGCTTTCAATTTTCAAGATGATATAAAGTATAAAGTCTGGTGAAAATTGAGTGTTTGTGATATTAGAGTTTGCACAACTTGAGGATTTTTTAGTTTATTTTACTTTATTTAGTTTTGACAGGTGGAAAAGTTGAAAATCAAAACTCCTGTCAAAATATTATCAATTCTTTTCTTTTGCTCTTATTTTTATACTGTGAATGTATTTTGCTTTGATTCTTGAACCTTTTTACTAAGAAAAAAAAGAGTCTATACAATATATTCAAAATTCAAAAGCTGGAGTGATGAATGACAGAAAGAAACGCAAAAAACTCATACAGTGTCATACAGGTTTCTTTAGAATAAAATAATCTTTTGTGAATAGGAAAGAGGAAAGAGGAGGACAAAACACCTGTGCCAAATCATGAAGAAATCAGAAATTTCAAATCACAGGTATTCAGCTTAAAGTCTGTTTACTTTTCCAGTCCTGTTTATCCGTGATATTTTTATCACCATTCTCCAGGCACCAGGCACCAGTCACCATGAAAACCACCTGCTCCGATTCCAATTCACAATTCACTCTCCTCTCAAAATCCTCCTCTTTTTTTCATGCACTAGATACTAAATACTACATACTAGATAAGAAATTCAAAATCCTTTGAAGTCATGATATTCCAATAATCTTTTGTGATTGTGCAATGTTCACATGTGATTTGTGATTTACAAAGGAAAATTCATAAATATTTGGATATGAAAGATGAGAGGAATGTCATAAATATCCTTTCTACTTTCTAGTTTTTAGTTTCAAGTTTCCATGTTTTTTGTGTTGAATGCTGAGGGTGGAATTGGAAGTGGCGAGTGGGAGGAAAGAAGGACTTTAGATTTTAGATCTGTTTTGGAAACTGAAAAGGAGCTAAAAAATAAAAGTAAGAGGTTGGATGCACTTTGCCATGCACTGTGCACTTTGCATTTTGCATCATCATGTAAATTGTACATTGGACATTGGACATTTACTTTTTGTGAACTTGTCTTTAGTTTGAGTTGAAGAAATGAAGATTGAGGGTGGAAAATTGTATGCATAAAATTCTTGGAATTCGAATCTCAATTGTCCATTGCCCATTGGAAAATGGACCTTGCTTTTTGCTTGTACAGTGCACAGTGCACAGTGTTGTCATCTGTTATTTTGTGAAGATTGAGGGTTATTTATATATTTCCCTGTATTGCAATAGAATGGAATAAAAAGGGCTTTCGCCAATACCAAAACCAAAACCAATACCAGTGGTGACGGTGATCATTTGTCTTTGTTTGTTTGTGGGCGAGAATTCTCTAGAGAAAGGTAGAGAAAGAAAAATAGAGAATCTCTCGGTGTCTTTTTGACCTTCTGACTATAGCTTTCTTAGACAATGCAAGACAGATTGTTCACAACTATACGATACAAACTGTGTACTTCATACAACTAAAGTTCTCCTAGTCAACTCAAGAGAAGCATTCATGGAAAAAATTCCCAATTTTCCATTCTCTGTTGTCCATTTTCCATTTTCGCCTACAATTTATATTTTATACACTGCACTATTTTTTACCCACCTCTAAAAATGGAACAACTTGAAGTATTTGAATCTTTATAAACGATTTACAAAAGATGAAAAACTAAACTAAATTCATGCTACAAAAATGATAAATGCTGGACAAAATATTGCGGACGGAAGTGCAAGTAGAAAATCTAGTACTTTGAGCATTTTATGCAGTGCATTTAATAGTACATGTTTTCCAGCATTAGTGACAATCAGAGCAAAAACTAACTTTTAACTAGTAAATGCTCTGTCCCCTGTCAAGGATGAACACAGAAAACATGAGAGACAAGGGACAAGATCAATGTGAAAAGGGGAAAGAGGAAAGAAAAAGGATTTTAAGAGGAGAAAGGGGAATTTTACAACTGTCTCAGTCCTCATGAATAAAACATGGACTAAACAGAAACACAAACAGCTTTCTCCTTGTCCATTCCACAATGTACACGAATCAAATGGAACTGAACTGGAAAACTGGAAGAAGATCAGGAGCTCTCACATTCTCACAACTCACACGCCAACAAAGTTAAACAAAACAGCGGAAAGGTCAACGACAGAAAGAATGAAAGAAAGAAAGAAAGATTGAGATTCAGAGACAAGGAGACAAATGACAACAACAAACTAGAAACTAAAAACTAGAAACTTGTCCACGGACAGATGTTTCGGATGTCAAATCATGTCAAGTCAAGTCCAGTCCAGTTTAGTCCAGTTCAGTCAACGAACATAATGTTGTGTCATGAAACACGGAGCATATACAAAAAAGACGACAATTTTCTCGTCTTCTTGTCTTGTTTCTTGTTTGTAAGTGAAATCCATCTTTTTTTTCAAACTATTTACTACCTGTTACAACAGAATGGACAAGATATCTACGAGAGACAAGAGATTCCAGATTCCAGTACACGTTACAAGTTGTAAAATACAATAAACGGCCAACTTTGAGTGCCACTAGTGAAAAGAATGGGACAGCTCAAACAAGAAGGACAACGACAACGGTAAAGCTAACGGGAAAGACAGCACGTGTATGTATCATTTTGTCTTTTGTCTTTTGTCTTTTTTGTCCGAGATTTCTTTTCTGTCATTTCTCGGATTCACACACTATTTCTTCTTCTTCTTCTTATTCTTCTTGTCCTGGTTGGTTTTCTCCCCAGTTTTCCTCATTAACTGTCTCCTGCTCCATAAATGTGACAGCGGAATGACGGAGTTGGAGTTGGAGATTGTACAAACAGCACAAACAAAAAACAGGCTGTGGAACTGCTCTAGTTTCTATACAGTATACAGTATAAAGTATAAAGTGTACTACACAACTATCAAAATACCTACCAAAAAACATGTGTAATATCACAACATCACAGTATCATGTCATGTCATGTGAGGATCATTATCATTATCATTGTTATTACTCTTGTTCATCTTGTTTGTTTTTTATGAGCCTCCTCCCTTCTCCTTCCTCTTACTACTTACTACGCTATTTTCCCTCTTTTTTCCTTCCTCCTTTCTTTCTTTCTTTCTTTCTTTCTTTTTTGGGTTGCCCTGCCTTGTCAAATCAATCTTATCTGATGAGAAACTCGTGCTCTTTTCCTCCTCACCCAAGAAGAAGAAGAAAAAGAAAAAAGTATGAAGTAGTACGTAGCTTTGATATATAACACATGACACATCAAACACGCAGTAAGAAGTAAGAAAAATACTCACACACTTGTTTTTTGTCACCAATAAACTATCTACAAAAGATACAATCTACGATCAACAATCTACACGGAAACTGTATTTTGTTTTTTGTTGCTCTCTTTCATTCAAAATTGGGGCTTTGAAAAATAAAATGCATTTATTTATTTAGATTTTAGATAGAATTTATTTAACTAGAAGAAATTTTGTACCTAAAACCCGAGGAGGTTTATTGAAAAACTGTTCTGTGTGGATTGTGTTTGTGGATGTTCTACAAATCCGAATCCGATTCATGTCCTGTAGTTTTATGAGATGGGATCAGATAAAAATCACAACGTGGGTAATAAAAACAATCTTCATCTTCATCTTGAATCCTGATCTTTACTTGTCAAAGCTGACAGTTTTATCTGTGTACATACGATATGTAATGTTTCGGAGATCCAGATCTTTAATATCAAATGATATATAGAAAACCTGTGTTTTTTAGCTATCTATCAAAAATCAACAGGAAGAGGAAATAAATGAGATCTGTTCAAGTACAACTTGAGTAAAGGCGATGAGGTAATTAGTGCGAAACATGAGGATAAAGATAAAGATAACTATAGCGATAAAACAGCATGTTCAAAGCTCAAAGCTCATTCCCAATTCTCAGTTCTCACACAACACACAACACAGTGAAATATAAAATCACTCGAGTCAAGTATAAAATAACAAACAAAAAGAAAGCGAAAGAGAAAAAAGTATCACAGTTCTAAAGGAAAGATACAAATACAAAAGTAAAAGTGTGTGGTGTTTTGAGCTCTGTTGGAAGTCGTTAGTTTGGTTAAACTAACCAAAAATTGAACAAGTGCTTGATTCAGTAGGAGAGAAAAGAAGATGAGCATAATATTTTTACTTTGTACTTTTTACTCTTTACACATGAGGAAAATGAGGAAATAACATGCTCATTATTTTATGTTCATTTTTATAACGATGGTAATGTTTCTCAATCCTCAAAATGCTCATTGCTAAACTTTCAGCTCATTATGTCGCCCGTTTACCATTTACCAAGTACTTTTTACTATTTACTGTTTACTGTTTATCGGTTGCTGACTCACAAAGTATCTAAGTACCTATAATAAAAGTCAGGAGGAAAAGGAAAAGTGAAACAAAAGACACTTGTTTTGATGTTGATTTTTGATCTTTATCAGATCGGAAAAAGAAAATGTATGTAATATATAATATTATTAGGATTTCAAGTGCCTTATGTAAGGATGTGGCAGACATTTATTTATAAATAAGTGAATTATGGTGGTACGTAATTTCCAATTTCAATTTTGGGAATTTTGTCTAGAGTGCGTTTTGGCTTTTTTTGTAGTAATCTAATTTTAAAATTTAGGACGTTGGAGGAGTTTTTGATTTTTTGATCAAATTAAAATCAGGTTCAAATGAGGTGAAATCTAAAGTCTAAAAAATTGATGCTCCACTTTTCTTGTTCCACGGAGAAAATAAAAAGCTACTGTTGTTTCAAGGTAGAAAAATAAAATGAGCTTTAGTTCCATTTTGTTCCATTCAAGACTCAAGACTCAAGATTCAAGACTGAAGATGCAAGACGCATTATAAAAATAAAGTGGAGACGCCATATGGAGAAAGTTTTGTCGAGAAGAGTTGACGACCAGAGTTGAGTAGTTGAGTTGTTGAGTAGTGAGCAATTTGCATTTTATTTTCACTTTTTTCTACCACTTCATCTCTCAGTCACAGTTGTAGTCAGTAGTCAGAGTTTTATTCGTAGTCGTAGTCGTAGTCGTCACATCGTCATTGTCATATGATGATGAGCTCCATCAACCTCATCATAAAAAGAAAAGTAGGGCAATAAAGAACAAGTCAAATGGAAAATGGATTGTCGACTGTCGTTAAAAATATGCGTGGGCTTTTTCTTTCTGTCTCTTTTCATGTTTTTCTCATGATATAATTCTGAATTCTGGATTCTAGATTCTGGATTCTGGACACAAAACATCATTGGAGATCCTACTGGAAAAATAATGCGTTTTCTTCATTCTTCATTCTTCATGCTTCATCCTCAATAATATTTTTGTGCATGCATGCGGGATTTTGTTATTGCCACAGTTGTTATTTATTCCAAAACCTTTTTACGCTCCTCTTTTATTATTTACTATACATTAAATTTATACATACATTTTGCATGATTTGTGCCAGACGTCAGACTTGAGACAATTTACAAGTTGAAGAAAAGGATGGAGTTTCTGGAGCTTTTGAGTTTTTGAGATGAACTTGGGAATTAAGTTGGAATTGGAGGAAAAGGGACAAAATTATTTTGATTAAGTTAAAAGTAGTTTTGAAGTGGAGGACAAAGATAAAGATAAAGACGAATACCAGGAAGAAGACAAAGGCAAAGACGAGGTGATGATTATTCCGTAATCCGTAATATTATTGTCTTCGTATGTCAAATGCGTGATGGTTTTACTAGTTTGGATGCTGGATTGAATATTGAATTAAGTCAAAAGTGAGGATTTGTGTATTGTGTATATTTTAACTTCAAAGGTCAATCTTACATCATTTCTTAAGAAAAGCTCTGTTCATGATCAAAGTTTCACGAGTCAAGAGTTCATGACCCATAGAAAAAAGACAAAAGGGACCAAAGACGAAAGATTTTAATTTCCTAAATAAAAGCTATAGCTGTATTTACAGTTTTAGTTGTATTCGTATTTGTACTTGATTTCACATGATAAAATACCATAATATTTTACTTGACTTTTAATTATAAATCAAAAGATGATGTTCAAAATTCAAATATTCAAATTCCTTTAATTTTCATCAAAGAGCCAAAGCCAAAGAGGAGTAAAAGTGCATCTTTTGTGTCTTTTGTGTCTGTAGTCTGTAGTTTATAGTTTAAAGTTTGTTTGGTGCTGTTATGATTTATAAAATTATTGTATAATTTACAGCATTTCCTAGAGTAAACCAAACCAAACCAGACTAGACAAACTCGGAACTCGGAACCAGAGTGCTTTATTCCTCCCAAGAGGGTAAGTTTTAGTCTACTCACTACTCACTACTCATCTATTCAAGTCCGGTCCAGTGGGAGCATTTATATTTTGCATTCCAAAACTCATGTATAATGCAAAAGTTGTACCAAAAACAACCAGCTGCTCCCAGCAGATTCTCCATCTTCCAATGTCAATGCCAATGTCAAAGTTTAAGTCAAAATCCGAAATCCAAAAGTTGGTTGTTTCTGCTCCCTGCTGTTTTCAGTTGTGTTGAGTTCTTTATTATTTAATAATAAATAATAATAATATAATAGAGAGCACGTGCTGGAGACTGGAGACTGGCGACAGGAGATTTAAGTAAAATAGAATGACAGAAGATAACTCGTCCGTCCTTTGATTATCCACAGGCTTCTTCATTCTTCATTCTTCATCTTTTATGCTCCACTTATTTATACTTGGTACTTGACTCATAGTCATATTCATATTCATATTTATAATTCATAAGTATACATATTCAATGTTCATAAATGAATATTCATATTCAACGTGTAGTTTGTAATTAGCCAACAGACAGGAGATAACAGACAGCAGACAACTTGCTCCTGTTCAAAATGAAGTATCATTTTCCTCACCTTTTGAAGAATGCTTGTCAAATATTAATGGTTGGTGTTAGACTTAAAGCTCATTAAAGAATCTTTACTTTGTACCAGTTTAATAGTACATAATAGCATGAAATTAATGGAAGAAAATTTGGAAACAAGTTGTTTTCTGTTGGATTGGGATTCTGGGAGTCTGGCAGTTGTAGTTGTAATTTTAGTTCTGGTATTAGTTGGCAATGTGCATCTGTAATCTGTAGTCGTGTAATTGAGCTACAGTGTGCAATGTGCATTGATGCACTTTTACATCTGTAATCTGTACTTTGGATGCAACTTTTATCTTGTACCTTGTACCTTGTATATTGTATCTTTCATGTAGATAGAAAACAGAAAAAGGTAGACAGTAAAAAAGATACATGTTTTCCCGAGAAACAAGCTAATGCCTAATGCTGGCCGTTTGCCATTTCCTTAATTTGCAAGTGCATTCTGCATCCGTGTAAATACTAAATACTAAATAGTCCAATTTCTCTTCGATAACTCCTTCAAAAACTTGGAGCTTGGAGCTTGGAACTTGGAATCATCCTCAACTACATTCTCGTCTACACTGTCTCAATTAGTCCAAATTGCAAATTGCACATGCAGTTCAAGTCATGCAATTAAAATACAATGTACAATGTACAGTGTACAAGATGTACAAAATGTACACGTGTATCGATTAGCCAGATATTAGCATTGATTAATGAGTGTACTTGTAAAATGTAACTCCACACTCATATTTCATAAGTCAAAGCTTTAAAGTTTACAGTTTTGTAACTACACATTACACACATCTCTCAAAGATTCAAAGCTTTTGAATTCCGAGTTTGAAGTTTGGAGGAAATCTGGATTAATTTTATTATTTATTAGTTTCCTCCTTCCTCATGCTTGTTTTATTAATTATTAATTTCAGTTGAAAGCAATTAGTACGAAAGTAGTCATGAAAGTCAAGTAGTCATTATATTTACATAAATAGAAAAGGACTTGAAAAATTATGTAGTTTTTAAAAGGTATAAACACAGTTTTGCCAAAGCCAAAGCCAGGGCTTACAATTTGAAATAACATCTAGAATCCAGAATCTAGAATCCAGAATCTTTATGCAAGAAGAAAGAACTAAATAATATGATACACTTGAGGCTTTTACTGTTACTGTAGTTTAGGAACGTGATAGTTTCTCACCGCTTCGCTTCTGGTTTTAAGTGATTGCCATTTTCCTTGATGGTTGATGGTTCATCGATCATCATGGATAAATCATCAATTTAATACATGCACTTGAGTAAAATTGCCCAACTTGTACCAGTTGTATAAGTTGTTCAAGTGCTTGTGTACACTGTACATTGTGCATTCCGTCACATGTAAAATATTAAATAGGACGCGGATGACGATGACGATGACGTCTGAGATAAAGAACAGAAGAGTCATTTCCCACAGACAACATTTAACATTTTCTATAGATATGTTTTCACCGTCACCACTTTACTCTCCAGTCTCGAGTCTCGAGTCTCGATTGGGCTGAACAAGAAACGAGGAACGATTGAACAGGGAACCATTCAACATTCAACGCTACCCTTTATCTGTTATCTGTGGTAATGGCAATGGCCAACTTGATGAGATTGAGATTGAGATTTCAAGTCTGCATCTACAGTCTACAAGCTAAAAGCTAAAAGCTAAAAGCTACAGTTCACGGTGCAATCCCTTGTTTTTCCTCGGTAAAAAGTAAAAGTAGAAAGTTAAGCACCCAACTCCAAAACCAAAACCGAAACCGAAATCCTCTTACACCGTACAACGTCATCTCTGCTATTCCATTCTATTGTATAATGTAGATACTATTCAGCGTGATCTTGATCGTAACTCTAAAGTCGAAAGTCTAAACCCTGAGCAGACAAAGCCATCCCTCGAGGAGTTATATATTTTAGATTTCCACTGTCCTTTTTTTTCTTTTTGTCTACAGTCTACAGTCTACAACTTCATTCATGCATACTGCATTCTATACTTTCACCGAGTTGTTCAATCGCTCACTCTGTACTCGGTTCATTCAGAATGGATGAGACACGGAAATACACAACTTCTCCTTTTCTTTTATGTTGGCCATTCCACTTTGGAAATTGATTGGTTTTCGGCTTTGGTTTTCCACTTGAGCTTTGACGTTGACTTTGGCTTTGGTTTGGGCTTTGGCTTTCAATTTTGAAACGAGGGCGGATGGATAACGGAAATTTGGATATTTTGATGTAAGTACTTTGTACTTTGTCTGTGATTTTAGATATGTCGGATGTCGGACGACACATGAAAGTTGAAATTGAAATGTCAACAATCAAATGACCAAATAATAGTTTTTCCCTCATCACCACTTTTGACTTTTGACTTTGAACTTTGACCTTTGATTTTTTTTACTAGAATTCTAAGGATTTTGAACTATCAAAGAATATCGACATTCAGCATTCGGTATTCGGTATTTTAAAACTTGTAGATGGATATTGTGAATATTGTCACGATAAAAATAATGTGTCGGCTGTCGGCTTCATAACTCGTATAAAATATAAATATGACCTTTATAAAAAAACTGTAGAAAGATACAAAAGTAAACAAGATTGAAATTGATTTTATATTTTATACAAAGTAATTCTCAGGAAAAATACTTATTGATAAAGAAAAAGGAGAAAAGGAAAAGGAAAGGAGTATGAGGAAAAAATGTGAGGTCGTGAGTCGTGAGGTTCTTGAGAACCCTCAAAATCATTCTTGAAATTTAGTAAAAGCTTTTATCTTTTATCTTTTACCATCAAGTGGATAAAAGATCAAAATCAAAAACATCCAAAAATGATATCATCTACCCACACGATCAGTTGATCCCGAAAACTAACAGCTAACAGCCAAACACAACACACAAGAAACCACATCACAGCACAACTTGACAAAGTATCACAACTCATAACTCGTAACTCGTAATTACAAAGGAAACTTGAAAGTATTTTTGTCCTCCATAGAAATTGAATCTGTCTTATGACAGATGTAACCAGAATCCAGAATCCAGAAATGACAAAGTTTTCAGGTTTTCTTCTCTCTACATTCTAGATTCTAGATTCTACATTCCAGATAGTTTAAAAAATATACCTTGTACATTGTACATATTTCTAATCTCTAGCTTTGGATCTCGTAACTCGGCTCAGGTACTTTAAAAACAAGAGTAAAATTAGTTTTGAGGCTCCCGGCCCAAACTGTTTTTTATCGAGATAGGTAAAGAAAAAAAATAAGTAAATAAAAAATAGTAAACAAAGTGTATCAAGCCTCAAGTTTCAAGTATCAAAAATAAAAGTCCACAGTTTTCATAAAAGTTTCAACTGTCTACATAAATAAAAATGAAGAGTTGTATAAAGTATAAAGTATCGAGTGTCGAGTGTCGAGTGTCGAGTATGAAGCACAGATAAGAAGTAAAAGGAGATGAAAGTTGTAAGTTGTTAGGGAAAAGTGTCTCTTTCCCACTTTTACTTCCACCTCTTGATTCTTGATTCTTGATTCTTGACCCACCCCTTGAATTTTTCCATGGGATACATAACACATAATGCATAATACATAAGATAAACAAACTTTGACCTATCTCCGATTGCAGTATTCAACGCTCATTTGTCATTTGTCATTCTATCTCTGGATCTTAAGATGCTAAGATCTATGTGTTATGTGTTCTGTATTCTGTATTCTGTTGTCTGTGTACAGGGATATTTTCAATTTCTCCCACTCGATTCAGAAAATAGATGAATCGCCAGTTGCAATTTCCAATATCCAAAATTGACCATTGACTTTTCTCTTTCCCACTTTCCCACTTTGCTTTTCCTTTCCCCACTATTTTTTGTGGTTTAGTGTGGTTTGTGGCTGTCGTTTGTAATACTTAAGATATCAGACTGAGATAGCAGAGACAGACTGAAACTGAACCTGAAACTTTTGAATGAAAATGAAGAATGGGGCAAACTTTACAAGTATCAAGTATCAAGTAGAAATAGAAATGGAAAATAAAAGTTGAACTGCAGTCGGATACAAAACGAAAAGAGCAAAAGAAGAAGAAGAAGAAAACGAAGAAAAAGAAGAAAAGGAAGAAAAGGAAGAAGAAGAAGAAGAAAAAGAAGGTTGGAGGAGGAGGGGCGCGGGAATGAGAGTCGATTACTTTATTGCCATTCAACAGTACAAGTTTACCAAATCCATCAACTAAATAGGAAACACGTATCTCGGATCTACAATCTACAAACTACAAACTGCAATCTGTAAGCCGCAACGACGGGAGACTGGATATTCTACTTGTACACTTACATTGTATATAAATAAGAACAAGTCAACGAGGGAAACTTGAAGCATGATATGTAGTCTGTAGGCTGAAAAGAGAAAGTATCAAACGGAATCAGGAAGAAGGAGAACGTGCACTCGCATAAAAATCTTGGGGTATAAATTTGTCATGGTTCTTTCCTCTTTTCCATTTTTGCTTCATCCTTTGCTATTACTCATACTCATACTCAAACTGAAGCTCAAACTCAAACTCCAACTCCAACTCGTCTTCATACTCATGTTCATATTCATATTTAGATTCAGACTCATATTTTTCTGCCCTCCAGTTCTGTTTCTGCGTCTAATTTTTTAAGGAGAAATGCGGAAAAAATAGCATCATATCCTCTCCTTTGATCCTTCATCCTCGATCCTCGATCCCTCTGATGTCGAAAGTCTAATGTATAATGGCAGTTGACTGTTGTTTCATCTTCTTTTAAAGAATCAAGAAGACTTTCTCTTTCTCTCTCTTTCTTTCTTTCTCTGCCTCACTTTTTACGTGAGACAAAGGTCTCGGAAATCTAACTACGAAAATCCTAAAATTATACTTTTTAGCCTAAAACCATATGGAATAAAAATAAATTGCTCGCTCTCTCTGTCTCTGTCTCTCTCTTGGAAAATACTCTGTTAGAAACTTGATTTAAACTATTTACTCCAAACAAACTCCCAATTTACAAATTGTCTTCATTTGGAAATAAAAGAATTCACAATTAAAATTTCCTACAAAGTTTTCCTACTTTTTTAATAGTTTGCAAAGTAGCGCAAAGACAAAGATAGAGATAAAATTGGTAGTAAAAATAGTAATATGAGCTTTTATCTTTTATCCCATTAAGTTTTCTTCGGATGTAGAATGTAGATAGATGTAAAATATTTTTCCCGCTGAAAGCTTCCAAATTTCAAATGTAACCTACTTTTTCCAGGAGGTTTAAAGTTTGGAATTTTAAATCGGGGGAAAAAATTGACCTCTGCAAGCTTTATTTAGTTTCATTTTTAAACTCGTGAAAATCTGGAGTGAAATGAACGAAGAACGAGAATGGAGATTATTTTTAAAAGCTCACGCACATTTTCAAAAACTCCAAGCTCCAAGCTCCAAATTCCAAAGTTTGAAAGTGTACGCATTTCTTTGTTTTAATGAAGGATCAAATTCAGAAACAGAAGCAAAATCAGCATGAGGATTTGCATACTTTTGAATTTAGGATTCATCACTCAAGAATTTGCGTATCAAGTTCAAAAATGCGTTTCATTTGTCAGTTTAGTAGTTGTAGAAGAAAAAAGAAGAAAAAGAAAAAGAAGGATTAAGAATCTTGAAGAATGAAGAACATGCTCAATGCTCAGTGTTGATGATTGAAAAGTAAAAGT
>JABASP010002465.1:0-19952 GCA_019776565.1 Sminthurinus signatus | reverse complement strand
ACCCCCCCCCCCCCATTTTTTACGGGCGTGTGCAAATTTTGAGGTTTCATTTTGTTTTTCATTTCATTTATAGTTTTATGTATGTGTAGAGAGACTCTAGATTACTATGTTGTATGCTACAAACCAAGATCTGGAACTGGAAATGTAACAGCAACAATTTTTTAAAATTAGTTTTGAGTTATTTATATGATGTATTATATTATAAATATATTTTTCAGTACACAATATAACATGTATACAATGTACAATGATAATAATTGGTTGAATTTTGTATGTGTCGTATGTACAGTGTACAGGGGTGTATTGTATTTATGATGGGGAAAAGTATATTATGTCATGTGTAATAGTATGTGTATGTCACTGTTTTTGAAATAAAATTAAAATTAAGTCTTAAAATACAATAAATAAACACAAACACATAATATAATATATTTAAAATGTAAAGTTTGTTTGTTTATAAAAGACGGGGATGCCTCTCTGATTCTCGACATATATGAACAAAGAAGCAAAAACTCAAAACGTTTAATCACAGTGCCAAAAAAATGATAAATATTATATATATAGTATAATATGTACAAATTATCATGATAGTAAAATTAAAGCCCTATCCGATCTGTAACTTAAATCGGTATATTTTCATATTACTCATAATTCATAATTAATAATGTATGACATTTTTTTTCCATTTTTGCTCCATTTCGCTGGGCATTATTGCGCTTCGTACATACGTAATACGTATAATATGCATATGTATAGAATAGAATATAATATGTGTACTTTTTTTACAATGCTCAAAAAATCAAGATAAAATATATGTATATCTATTATTAGTAGCACAATATACTATAGTAAATAAATATAACAGTATGGTTACCGTTTCAAGATTAAGATACGAAAAAGAAACACAAGAAAAATGATATACTAACAAGAGCAATAATAATTATTGCGCATTGTTAATATACAGTTGACTATATAATCGAATATCAAACATCAAGTGAGTGGCTTTTTTTGCGATTCGCAAATATTTTGGCAAAAAGGTAGAAACATTATTATGTAAATATATTATATGTAGATGTAGTTTTTTTTTTGGTTAAAAATCATTAAATTACATATATGCTCTATATATATGTAATAAATAACGATTAACGACATTTCAATAATGATAATTATTATTGTAGTGTAATAAATAGCAAAATACCCTCTACATTTTCTCCTATCACTAATCTCGTCCATCATTCCTAATATTTCTATCGGAATTTACGTATCGCTTTAATCTGAAAAATAAAAAAGAAAAGAAAAAAAACTTAAAGGAAAACTGTGTTTTATGGATTTTTTTTCTTATTTTTGTTGTTGTTGGAATTGAATTTTTGTGAGTGAGTTTTTATATATGTGGATAAAAATAAAAAGAAACAAAAAACAATGATTTTGAACACATAATATATTGACAAAACATTTACCTGCTTGGTAATTCAGCTTGGGTCGGTTCTCCAGGAGGTGGTGCGGGGATTATACGAGGTGGAGAAAGGTCATTACTCTCATTACTATCAGAACTGTCTTCTGGATGACCTCCTGATGGCCTTTCACCAATCAAGCAACTAGGTACACCACGCTCCGTACTACTGCACAAAAGAAAAGAATTCACAACTTCATTATAAACGTTTATTTATACTTTATACAACATTAGAAAGCATTGGAGAAAGTAACCCTTTTCTTAACAATAGAATATAATGCACACGCCATTAAAAATTATTTCTAATTTCTATACCCGTACTTTGAGGGAAATGGAGATGGAGTTGGAGACGGAGACAGTTGAGACTCAAGTGGAGCACATCCGTTGGCCTTTGAAAAGGATATGAAAATGAATTATGAAATATTTCTTTTGTCTTTCGGGTGTGTAATTTGTAATTATTTGTAAATTGTAAATTACTTGTGTTACTTGTGAATGCTTTTAAGTAAAAAGTAAAAAAGTAAAAACATACTGAGATGCTTACCCCAGCTTGGTCTTCATCATAACAACCAGCATTATGTCTTCTACGTCTTTGAAACCTAAAAGAAAGATGAGTACATTTTAGTAATGCGTGTTGTCTTACTCAAATTATTATTTACAAATAATATATTATTAAAACATCAAAATATTATTAACCTCAGTCCCAATTGAGTAGAGTCTGTAGCATATTTGTCTCCTGCTTGCCGTCTTCTACGTAGGCCGGGCGTACAACCAGAGGTACTTGGATTACTACTAGTAGTTAAATTATTATTATTTGGACTAGGTTCGTCTTCTGCGGAAGGCTCAAGTGTCAAAGTTTTGTTATTCGTTCCACTCGTCCCATTCACAACATCCGGAGCACATTGCAATGGAGTGTCAACGAGAGGATGAGATGAAGATGAATCATTATCCAAATCCAAAACATTTGCCTGTACAAAATTAAGAAAAGGTCATTTGTCATTTGGTATTTTTTTACTATAAAGGCACAAGAAAACATGTACAATAATTTGGGTGAAATTTTCGAATAAATGCTATAAAGAAAAGGGTACCTGTGGAATGGCGGCGGTTGCATCAAAGTACATTGACATATCTTCAGGATTACAACTCATTTGAAGCCTTTCAGATTCTCCAACTCGATTTCTTGCACTATGAAACTGTTCACTTTCAGCTAGAGACAAAGGTTTGGACTGCCAGTCAACACCGGAAGCGGAGATGACAATATCAGGAGTATCATTATTATTATTCCCTTCTTCATCACCTGAATCTCTCCTCACAGATAATCTGATATTAGATACGAAAAATAGAAACATTATTATGTGTACGTGTTTTTCATTTTTCATGATACAATTTATTTTTTACTTGAAATGGGTATTACCCATTACACATGATTTTTATGAAATATACCTCGTATCAATCCGAAGAGCTCCCGTGGCTCGTTCTCCCAATGAACTGTCCGATTTATTTTTCAATATACTTTTTAACATTTTAGGTTGTCCTGAGGGTAATCCTCCATTTGGTATTTGAGGTAATTTGTCATCTTGTTTCTCATCTTTAGCACTACTATAATTCTCTTCAAATTTCTCCAGTTCGGATTTCCCTAGTGTTGATTTATCTCTGAGAATGGTCGTGGATTGCAGTGGAGGAGAAGAAGGAGTATTATTACTATTATTATTGTTACTATTTGGAACTTCTGCCGACGTGGGAGGCGGAATCGGGGAGCTAACAACACGAATTTCGAGACGGCCCAAAACTGATCGACCAGCAATCATTTCTGGAGTTTCAGATTCCAATTCGACCGAAAAAAGTCTATTCAATGCCTTTTTACAAATTAAAATTTGTAAATAAACAACAACAACAACAAATACAAATACATTAGTGTAATGAACATGCAAACTATTTCTTCTTTTTTTTCAAAAAGGGGAAAAAGGGACCAAAAACTATATATAATATATAATAGAATTCACAAAAAAAATATTTAAAAAAAATCATAATAATAACTGAAATATTAAAAATAATGTTTAAAACTTGGATAAGAGTTGTTTGGAAAAAGAGAAGGGGATATATTTATAATAAATAATAAATCATAAAATGATTTTTAAAAACATATACAAAAATAGTAAAATCTATAAAAAAAAATCAAAATTCAAGGACTCACAGGCATACTCCTATAAAGGGCGAGGTCAGCAGCCTGTGTCAGCTTTTCTGCTTTATCACATGTTCTTTTTTTTGATGCCACATTACGTGACACGTCTACTTTATATGTAAAATCATCAAAAGATGCTTGCTGAATTATTGGAGGTTCCAAACCATTCCTATCAAAATCACACAATTAAAATACAATATTATAAAATATAATTTATGTTCCAAAAGGTCAATACTAAATACATTATATATACTTAATAATATACTGACCTTATACAATCCGAGATCTCTGGTTTACTCCATACTTTTGGTAGACATTGCTCCACCATTGATGGACCACTTGAGTTTTCAAGATTCAGGTAACTGAGCGACGACATGAAATTTGTTTTGTCAACAAACTCAAATTTTGTCTCATTGTGCAATTCATTTTTTAATTTTTCTCTAGGCGTTAAAACTGAGGATCCTGCTTCCAGTTTTTCCTGATAATTTCATAGTAGAATACATTTTACATAATATAATACATAATACAAAACACAAAACAATGGTCCATTTTATAATCAGATATATAAAAATCCAGTAGTATTGAAATATTGTATAATTTATGTCAAGTATGTGCACAAACCTTCTTTGGAGAAGAAGGCAAAAGTTCTTTTGAGTGATTTTGAGTTGAATCTTTCTCACGTTCCGCTTCCTTTGTTCCTTTTTCTCCCGAGTCTTGCAAAGCGCCGTCCACTTCATTTTGAGCCTAAAAAAAATCCAAAATTTTGTTCAAACATTAATACAATCATAACGGTTTTGTATATGATTCATTTTCATCCATATTATGCGTAGTACAGTCTTTTAGTTTTGATTTTTGATTCAAATTTCAATCTGAATATTTAATATTTATGCACATGTGCAGTTTACACGGAAAGAACGGTAAAATAAATAAAGGAGCAGTAGGTAGCTGTGTATTTTGTGTATTTTGACCTGGGTGTTTCATATCTACAGATAGATGTGGAATTATTCATGTTTTGCGTAGGACTTTCACATCACCTCCTAAATAATGTAGCACTGTGCTCGGTATTCGGTTTCTGGTTTCCTGAACGTTTGTTATCGTATGTATTTTGTATTTTACATTTTGCATGAGTACAGAATACAGAAGTCGAAAAAAACTATAGCGTTTGAAATTCATAATGTGATATGCATTGATGATGCTGTCTAATGCTAAGAAGAACGTGGATGTTGAACATTCTTCATTCTTTGAATTATATTTCCCAAAGGTTTATTTTGTTTATTCTATCTATGCACTTCTCTGACTGTTCTAATATTCTATATTTTATATAACCTACTTTTTACTGTTCTTTTATCCGGAAATTTGTATTTATGAACTTGCAATGATATTTTACGTTTTTACTTTGGGAGAATGAAGTTGTACCTGACTTATGGAGACGACTTTGTGCTCTGGACTCTGAAGCTGCTCGCCCTTCCATTCATTATCTGTTTCATTTTCTTCAGAGTCATCAAATTGGGATTTCCATTGAGAAGCCATCGTGAGTCCGCCTCCTCCACGAGTAATCTGCTGCAGAGCTGACACATTCTCATCATCCATTACTGTTAAACATTAAAAAAAGGAATTTAAATTCAGAATTGAAAATCAAGTGTTGATTCATTTTATATTTTATATTTAATCGATTTGAATGGAATGAAAAGTAAAAAGTTAAAAAGGTATATTAAAACGAACCTGCAACACATTGAGTAATGGAATGATCTCCAGGTTTACTATGAGAGTGAGGGTGAGAGTAGGGGCGTGTTCCAGATCTTCCAGATCTACTTCTAGTCAGTCCATGACCTGGAATTCTTCTAGCTAATTGTGCACCTCCAGAATTCGTCCCAGTTGTGTTCCCTGCTGGACTACAAGCACTTTCCTTAGTTTGAACCGCACTCGTCCCGTCCACATCCTTGGATTCAGGGTCGATGGAGGACTGGAGAGAAAGTCCGTCCCGTCCACCGCCCTTTGCAAGTTCATAACCGTACGAGTCATTTCCTTCAGTCACTTCTCTAACCCGCGGACTCGCCAAGTCCACATTCCCATCATCCGCCTCCGTGTCATCATGTTGAGACTGGAGTCGGAGACGAGCAATATTCTTATTCGTAGTTTTATACTGAGTGGGTCGTGGATGTGGAGTTGGTTTCACCCCGCCCCCACCTCCCCCTTCTCCGGATTTTGTACCTCCAATATTCACCTTTGTAAATCACAAATCCTTCATTAGTATTCATTTTTATTTTTTATTCAAGATTATTCATTATTCAAATTTATTATTTTTATTATTAATTATTATTATTATAAAAAGAGAAAAGAGAAAAGGACCCACTTGCATAACATTATCTCCGTCACAGTCAATCCCACTCTCTTGAAAGTCTTCTTTCTCATCTTGATCCTTTTTGAGTTGCTCTTGTTTTGAATTGTCCTCGAGGATTTTATTAGAGTCTTCCTTTTTACTCTTTGATTTCTTGGGGGAGGACTCCACAACAATGTTATTATTATGGCACATCTTCTCCTTTGCAGACTCACTCTGATTATTGGCCGTACTCGGTACATTCGCCGTACTCGGAACTCCACTTCCACCCACACTGTCCAGGAGATACACGTCTCTCCTCCTTCTTCTCCTGTCCGCATGACCCTGATCATATTACACATTTTCACATCATTATTATTATTCACAATTCATACATTTTCAAAGTTCCATTTATATTCAATATTCAATTCACAAATTACAAATAAATAAATAAAAAATACCTCGAGGAGTTGTTTATTATCTTTTGGCTCAATATTTTCTTGATTATTCTCAAGACTGGCCAAAATATTCTCATCCACATTTTCTGTTGTGATCAACCTAAAATAAAAAAAATATAAAAAATAGATTAAATTTCAAAGGTTCAAAGTTAATACAAAAAAGAGGCACAAAAAACTTGTGTTTTATTTTATAGTAATATTCTTAGCTCTCAGTTCATACCCTGTGGGTTTTGTTGTGGTTGTTGGGGGCGGATTAGTTGCTAAATTTCCACTGGAGTTATTGTCAGGTGTCAATTTCTCCCAATCATATGGATCAGACTCTTTTACTCCTCGACGCTTCATACATCTCTCAAATACTCCTGCCAACATCTAAAATACACAAAATATCAAGTAAATATTAACATGCATTCAAATTTTCATCTCTTTTTTCTGTTTTCTTTTCTTTTTTTGGTAGCTCCAGATTCCTGACTCCTGACAGCAGACAGACAGAAAACTTTGAGAATATTTTAATATTTTTTATTTTTTGTATGAATGAATTACCGCATAATCTGGCTTATCACTATACTCAAGACTTTGTATATGATCAAGGAATTGTTTGAAATCTGACGGAAGGGGTTTGAGTAAAAGACGATGATCATACTTTTCTTTGATTAGACCCACCTGCAAACAAGAAAAAATCAAAATATCAGTACAACTAAGCATTTTATGTTTTATCATTTAAAGGTAAAAAACATCAACAAATATCATAACTTATAATTTATAATGCTTTCTGTATTCTCTGTTACTCTTTGTATATTTACAATCTTAAGTACTAAAATATATTCAAAGTAAAAAGTGAAAGCTATGAAATCCAGTAGAAATAGTTGTGAAAAAGTAGAGCAGAGTAAACCCGCAATTTTTTATACGGTTAATTGAGGGAGGTGAAATAACTACAGTTCTGACAGAGTTAACCACTTTTGTTTCATTCAATTTACAAGTGTCTTTTGCATTTTGAACGCTTCAAATGTTTCTGTAATGAATTGAATCGAATCGAATCGTAGTTTTCATTTCAATTCCCATTGCATATTGCGGAGAGACAGAATGTTGTGCACTGTACAAGTTACTAGTGTAATTTAGAATGTAGCACGTTCACTGTATACACTACATTATTTATACAGTATGTTTATGTGTAAAGAGTAAAGAGTAAAAAGAGTAAAGAGGATGTGAAGAGGAAATGCTAAGAGACTGTATAAAAAATGTATGAATGTTAAACGTACCTGTTCTTTGTCTTTAATTTTTCTCCAGGGAAGTTGGCCGTTCACGAATTCAACTAGCATGTAAAACAAGGACCAAAGATCGTCGTGACGCCCCATTTCCTGAAAAAGTACACAAAAGTATTCAACGTTCAACATTAAATCAAAAGTCGGTCACAAAACTCTCAACTTTTTTCCTGAATGCATAATAAGATATTTTCCCTTTGTAATAAGCTCTGCCTCGTGCCTTTTCCCTTTTGTCCTCTGACTTGTGACTTGTGATTTGAGACTTGTGGCAAGAATTCATTTACTAGGGTTTTCGACTGTCGACTGTCGACTCAAAAAATTCAATAAAACTTCCAGTTTCGAGAATAGAAAATACATTAGATATTAGAATTTTGCCTCGTGCTTCGTACTTTGTACAACTTTTCTGGAAAGTTTTGCCAACTTTAATCATTTTGTATTTGAACAAAGTTTCAATTTTCAATCATAATTCTTTGACTACACTTCTTAAACTCTTAAACTTTCTCTAGTCTTCCGTTCATTTCAATAATAAATAATCATTATTGTAAACTTTGGTTGTGTCGATAAATTAAAAGTTCTAGTCATTAAAATCTAGAATCTAGAATTTAGCTAATCCCTAATCCAATATCTAAATTTTACATGTTTTTCATTGAGCGTATTATAAATTATAATATTATGGATTATTGTTGACTTACCCTGTTTTTATGAGCATTAATGGACGCATATCGAACAGTACCACGAAAACCTGCTGCAGCCCTCGGAGCACGAACCTCCCCAGTTTGAGTTGTGTACTGACGAGCTAAACCAAAATCTAACATGTACACTTTTCTACACGTGTGCGGAAGTCGTCCCATGGAAAAATTTGACTGCAAAAAGACAAAAAAACAAACATATTTTAATAATCATCATCAAAATTATTGAATTGACCACTGACATTTTTAATTAAAGGTATAATTTGCAAGCTCATCATAATAAAAAAGAATGAAGGAAAAGGACCAAGACAAAAGGAAATTTGACCATGAAATGGCTTGAATTTTTACTATAGTATTTACTTTTGTTTTCTAGTCTACTTGAAACTAAATCCTTGATGGAATTTCGAGTTTAGAGTTCACAGCGAGAGCTTTTTTGTCTCGATTTCCTTAGACTTGTGTATCGTCTATAGTCTATACTCTATACTGTATTTTGCATGTATCATTTGTTATTTTTGTTATACCAAAAGCCAAACCAAGACGTCAGTCAATATGCATACAATTTGTAATTTGCTACATATTACATATCGATTTGACATTTGACGTATCGATTGTCGATCTGAAATCCAAACTGACTTGAAAATTCCCAAGCTTAAAATAAAAAATACAACGTACTTGCAATTTATTCTCACATGATAATTATTGTAGTAAAAGTTGGAATATCCAAAATCCAAAGGAAGGAAAAACAAGCTGAGTTTTAACATCACCTTGTCTTACATTTATTTGTTATT
Source organism: Sminthurinus signatus (assembly GCA_019776565.1). Classification (NCBI taxonomy): domain Eukaryota; kingdom Metazoa; phylum Arthropoda; class Collembola; order Symphypleona; family Katiannidae; genus Sminthurinus; species Sminthurinus signatus. The sequence continues at coordinate 10,812 of JABASP010002465.1, read as the reverse complement.
TTTTATTTTGTATGACATGTTACATCACAGTTTTATATTTTATATTTTATACACATGTGGTTTATTTTATCTCCTATTTCATTCATGTTTTTCCGACATGTACAACCGACATCCGACGTAGATCGTAGATGTCTGTATTCCGCAGGAGATGGGAAAGGAGAGAAATAGATCAAAGAAACGTGATATTCCTTGGTATTTCTAGTATCTAGTGTCTAGTATCTAGTATCTAGAAGAGCAGTAAGGCAGAGTAGAAGGATGTATCTAGAAATTCTCTTGTGTATTGTGTATTGTGTACTCATGTTGATATTTACGTGTATTATGATGTGTTACATAATGTATCCTGAAATGGGGACAAGAGTGAAGTGCATTTAGTGCACTTGAGCTCCATTTCCCATTTCAACTTCAACTTGCTTTTCCTTCCAACTCCCAAAATCCAAAAGAAAAGGTTCATTCTCTCTCTCCTTTTCTTAAGATCAGATCATTTGCTCGCCAACATTCAACATTCATCATCAAATATGAAACATAAAAATAAAAATACTCATGAAAACAACTACCTCTAGATTCTACATTCTAAATCCTCTACGTTTTATATTCTGTATGATCAACGGAGAGGAAAACGCTGAAAAAGTAAGAGTATTTTATATTTTTATCCCTTTTTACTTTTTACCTTTTTTTTCACTCTCTTTCTTATCTCTTCTCTATCCTCTTCTTGTTCATGAATATTAAATGTTAGACGTGTTCAAAAATATTATGTACACAATGTGTTTCCTAATCTGTCTCAAGTCTCAAGTCATAACATGACATAATAATATAACGTAACCCAAAAGGCATTAGCTGTAAGCTTAAGAATTATGAATGAAAAGCGGATATTGTTCGTTTGTGGGTCATTGGGGCAGGGACTGTTTTCACTCATTATCTTCAAGTCGTTCATTCACAGCTCATTTACCAATCCAATCCGAAATCTAATGACTTTTTTTTACTTTTCACAATTAACTTGTTCTTTGTCATTTGGCACTCGCGAATCAACAGTCACGATCAGTGTATTTTTGTTCATATTGTACATATTGTACATTGTACATGGTCAAGTTCACACTAAAAACTATAAGCAATGAAAGTTCTCAATGCAGAAAAGGAGGTTTGCTTTTGTGCAATAAAAAATAATAAGTACCTGGAAAATGTAAAATCAATCGTATATCATATTCACATGACTTGATCCGACACAAGACACAACATTTACCTATTTTCCTCACACAAAAACATGATCGTATTTCAAATCCGCACCGTTAAAATCCAAAACAAGGGTATACAAATAAAAAGCCTGATACGAAATACGGAATTAAATTGTGCAGAACAAATGAACTATTTCTTGTTTATTTCTTGTGTTTTTCAGGTGGGGGAAGGAAAGTAAGTGCGCAAAATATTGAGAGTGATAATTTATGTTTTGTGTGGTCAATGAGCAATGAGCAATGAGACTGCTGTCTGCACAATGTACGAATGTACGAATGTACGCACAGTTAACAGTTATTCCTTTGTCGTAAAGAAAATAAATAAAATGATCTTTGAATTATTATGAAACGATTTTCCACAAGAATATTTACACTAACAAACTTTTAAAAGCTCAAAAAGTTGGTCATGTGCTCTATTTTAATATACTTAAAACTTAAAATTAACATGGCTTAGAATTTAATTTTTAGTACAAAAGTGATGGTGTAACAAAACGGTGACCGGTTTCAGAGTTGAGCAGCGTAACAAATAAAAACTAACCTTGAGATATGAGGGAAAGGAGTTCTTTCAGGTGTGTGTTTTCACCTCAAACCTCAAATTATCGATTCTCAAATGAACAGAAAATTTACGTAACTCAAAAATAAAACACCGTTTACCTTTCCCATCCAAAATAATTCAGACTCATTTATTTATTTACTTTGACTTTTCCAGCTTCCTTCGTCCCGAGTTCGTGTTATGTATTATATTTTATATTATGCTCAAAGTTATAATCCTATCGAAAGACGTTTCAGGCCATGTGAAATGTACAACTGTATATAATTCCTACATATTCATTATTTATTTATCATAAATAGATGACGGAGAGTTGCAAAGTTAAAGTTAGTGAGCGGAACCACAAACTACAAACTAGAGTTCTCAGCTAACACTTTGTCGTTCACATTTCACATTACATGTTCAATGTTCATCTCAGCCGTGCCAATCAAAACAAATCCGAAATCCGAAATTCAAACGAATAACAAATGTAGATAATTTTAAACTGTGTGTTTTGTCTTTTGCTACAAACTACAAACTGCGTTTTTCTCGTTCCTTGAAATTTGTTACATAAAACTGTTTCGTATTTCCTAATTCCTAATGTACTGAATTCACTGCTACATGAGCTTTGAGAAATGAGACTGATTTACATTTTTACATTTTACACATTGTAAATTAGCATTTGCAACTCGTAACAAATTGTAAATTGTACTAAAGAGTTTCGAGTTTCGAGTTCTGGCTCTGATTCTGATCCTAATTCTGTGTAAATAACAAAGACGGCCTCTCAAATCATCAGATTTCCTTCAAACTTCCCATTTCCAAACCCCACATGAATAACTTGAAAATAAAATACCTTTTTACTTTTTATTTATGTATTAATTACTAATTATTTATGAGGCACTGATTTTCATATTTTGTATTTAGAATTGAGTCTAACCTAGATTCTAGATTCTTCATAGATTCTTTTTCCGATGAAACGGATAATACATAAAATATTGTACTCAAATCATGAATCATGACTCAGAAATGAAAAGGGAAAAGGGTGAAGGGCATAATGTATAAAAATATGACAGAGTAAAAAGAGCATGTGAATCATAATATTTCGTAATATCATTTGATACTATTTACTATGAAATTATGCGATAAGCTGCAAGTTCGTGTGATGCTTGATGATGAATGGGAAAAGAAGGGAAATGGTGATGACCCGCTCAGAATAAACTTAGTTAGGAATTACGAATTACGAAACCGAGTCAGAAAATGAAAGTGAATGTACGAGTTTTGTACTTTGTCCACCATACACCATGTTTCATTATAATTTATAATATAAATAGATGATATACTTATTTTGTGGGTAATATTATACAATACACAAAACACACTGCGGGAATTTCTTGTTTGTAGTTTGTAGTTAATCTATTTAGTACATGGGAATAAATAGTAAACAGTAAATACAGCAGTGAAGAAAAATAAATGGTGCACTGTGTAAACATAATGTTTTGTTTGTGCAGAGCAAAGTGCAAAGTCAACACTGGGAAGATAATAAGAGCAAATAGAAAAGAAAAAATAGGTAGGACAAAAAGAGAGAGAGAGAGAGAGAGAGAGAGGAAAAAGTAAAATAATGTGGTGTGACACAGTGACCTTGTCACTTAATTCAATTCATCCGTCACCACCAACAGCAGCAACAGCAGCGACCTTTCACTTTCTTCTTTTCTTTCTTTTCTTTCCAGTATGCTCCATCTCAAACCTCACATCTCAAATCTCAAAAGCTCATCTCTAGAAACTAGAAGCAGTCACATAATATTACATAACACATTTCTTCCTTGGAACAGCATGCAGCTTCTTCATCACACTTTCATTATCATGTGAACAGGGAACATGATGAGCTTTTCGTCAGTCAGACTCAAAGACTCGGAGACTCTGAGATTTAGGTTTCTGCGGTTGTGGATGTGGATCTGAGGCACAGCCAAAGGAGCCAAAGGAATTCCCAGTGTACCATAAAATATTTGGACGAATTCTGAATTCTCAAGAGTCATCAGAGGAAAGAAAGATTTAGGCCACAAGATAAGCAATCCAAATCCAAATCCAATCTCGGATTCAAATTCAAATAGGCAACATCCACATCCAGATCCAGACCTACATTCACTTTCACTATCTCGTTAAAAATCTGCCGTATGTACAAAACAAACCACTGACGACTGACGACTCACAAAATATCATGTATTTGTATTTTATACTACTATTTTTACTATTTATTATCCAATACATTCAAAATGACATGATGGCAACTGCAATTGAAAAATGATACTCAAAACTGCAAACAAATCTCGAGACTCGAGTTGAATTGAGTTGACCAAGATAAATGAAAACAGATCAGTTTCAATTTATTCTGTCATCTGTAAAATGGAAATTCCCCAGTCTCCAATATCAATTTCAACTTCCAAATGATTGCCAATAATTGAAATTGAAACTTGGGTTTCAAGTAGAAATCAATTCCATTTTCAGTGTACGAAATGCAAGCACAGAGATTAGAGGTGCAGAGTAATCAGCAGAGCAAACAGCAAATGATCAAGAAAATGAAAGTGAACTTGTTCTCGTTCTTGTTTCTTGTTAAAAATAAATGTAATCCTATTTTCATCAACAGAAAGGTCTAAAATCTCAAATGTAGTAATTTGAGATTGAATCTTTTGTGCCGTATTTAAATAAAATACAAAATACAAAACTGAGTCAACATCATCGAGAATCGAGAATAGAGATGGAAATTTCTAGAGAAATGTTGACAAAAATAGTTTATATTTTATACTGAATGTTGAAAACAAGATTCCTTGTTTTGTGTTTTGTAGTTTTTGAAAAGGTTTAGAATCTGAAGCCTAGAGCCAAAAAAGAAATAACCTTGTCGAGGTTGATAATCCAGTGCAAGATCGATGACTTGATGTTGATGTTTGATCTATCCCACTAGATTTTCCACTGCACAAGTGACAAAGGAAGGTCCTTGGGACACTTTTATTTACTTTCTTCATCTTTCGATCTTTCCCTATCAAATATCAAATGTTGTGGACTGTAGATTATATCAAAAATCTATCTGGTGATCTCACCTAAAAACTAAAAATTACATACTACGATAAAAGAGAACTCAAGTGAATCCGAGTTAGTTTTGGTCGTTGGATCTCTATTTTTTCCTTTCTGGTTTTTATTTTACTCTCGTACCAAATTCACAAAATACAAAATATTATCATAGAAAAAGAGTCTGAATAAAAAATAAAATAAATCAAACTAAATTTATGGATTGAGGAAAAGAGTCAACATCAAAATTCTAACGTTAAAAGACATTTTGTACATACTTTTCCTTTCACTGCATTTTAAATCGTAACTCTGCTTTTGCATGTACAAAGTATGAAAGGACTTCAATAGTATTTCCACCCAAAGAAAGTTTTACTGTACATCGTACAATCGGACTCGCCTCAAGACAAAAAAAGTGAAGGTTCTTTTGTGTGGGAAAAACGAGTTAACATTTCAGAATTCAGAGTTTCAGAATTTGATCTTAAATTACTGCGGAATTTCATCGCTAGAAACCAGAAACAAGAAACAAACAAACTCTGGACCTTCAAAATCCAAAATCTACTCGTGTGTTGTGAGTTAACACGAGTGCAGAGTGCAACATTTAAAATAGAACAATATCAAGATTATTTACTATTTACTGTTTACACTGCGCGGTGCAGCACGGCTCTGAGATCTCAGAGCATGGAAAAGTAAGATGAAAAAGTGCGATAACATGATGAATGATACACAATGTTCTGTATTATGTTATATCATTTTCTATGTATGTATTTTTGGTTTTGATGAATTTGGATGGGCGGATGAAGAAAACACGGACGGGATGAGTAATCCAAAAATTACGGATTAAAATTAAAACCGTGACATCATTCTCTCTTTTCTATACTCTGTTCTTTGTCTGTATCATCGTAATTTGAAACACGGGGAAACTATTAACTATTAACTGTTAATACTGTCGTTGCCAATTGCCACTGCAGTTGCATCCGTTTGACGTTTGACATTTGACATTTGACGTTGTTTTATCAAAGTAGAAAGTAGATAAAAGACTACCTGAAAAACACATGTGTGTGGACATTGAGAAAGAGGGAGCGTGTCAACTGTCAACAGTGAGCAGTATGAAGTATGACTATTAAAACTACTACTGAATAGTGAATAGAGCCATTTAATTAATTAATTACGTGGGATGAATTACGATCAGGATCAGGATCAACACGAGGATTAGAATTACGACACGAGGAAATGGAAAAACAGAGGGCTGAAAGGAAAAAAAGAACTCTTGAGTTTAAAGTTTAAAGTTAAACTTACAGGTTTGATGTCACGATGCAGGAATCCGACTTCGTGGATGCTCTCAATAGCACGGAGTATCTGAAGAGCAAGGCGCAGAGAAGTGGAAAGGGAGAAAGCACCACGCGGTTGAGCTCTCCTCAGTTCGGCTAAATTTCGACCTTGCAACTGCATCACCACTACAAATACAAATACAAATCAATATCATTACTCTAATTGTTATCATTTTTGTGAAACTTTTTACTTTTTAGCTTTACTAGTATTTTTTGTAGGATATTGGAAATTTGTAATGGAAACTCACCGTAATTAAACCTCTCGTTCCGCCCACAGCCAATAAACCGACAAACATGATCCTTTCCTGGAATTCATTAAAAAATAAACATTGTCACTCTAGTCAGGATTTATAATCTATAATACATTTACTTTTGTTTTAGTTTACAGCAAAACAAATAACAGACTAATTTATTTTATTTTATGCTCGCAATTGAATAAATTTCAAATTCCAGGTAAAAAAACTATATTGATTCAGATTTCAAACTTTCACATTTCACAACTCCTGTTACGAATTTCATGGGTGTAAATAATTGAGAATTGAGTCATAAATCAAAAATCAAGCATCAAATCATTTCAAGAAAATGACAGTCAATTTTGGTCAGTTTTCATTTTCTAAATTCTAAACACTTTCAATAGCAAACCCGGTTGCTCTAAAGTTCAAAGAAACCTGAATAATAAATACTCTGTTTTAATTCTTAATTAGCCTAAAGCCTAAACTAGCTGTAGAAATGGAGCATTGCGCATCAATCATCTTTTTTGATCACTGATTATTTATTTATTTATTTATGTAATTGATCATCAATTATGAGCGATGAATGCAGTGTACACAAATGAAAGAGGAAAAATTGTGAGCACTTGTCTTTTATTTAAAATTTGAAAAGGGCTTGACAGAAAAAATGGAAAATGATAAAGTAAAAAAGACGAGGAAGAGGAACAAGTTTAAAAGAAAAAGAAGGAGAAGGAGAAGAAGCTGAGCAAGTTTGAGTTTTGAGTTTAAGTTGAGGATCTAAAAATAAAATGGGTAGAGTTCATGAATTGGTTTGGTTTGGCTAATTTTGGCTTCCTCTCAGTTTCTCTCTCTCGTCTGCAATCCGTACTCTGTTCTCTGTACACTTGTACTTTTTCCTCGTCTCTCCGTTTTTTTCTTTTCTATCTTTATCTCCTGTGAGACTCTCATTTACATTTACACAAACAACATGTGTACATTATACATTATGCACATACGACATAAGACACACTGTCTAACTCTTCTCGCTGAAATTCAGTTTGCATGCTTGCAATTTTTCATCTCTCCATTTGCATTTTGTATCTTGTATCTCGTATTTTGTCCAACCTGCACAACCTGGGCCAAAAAATTAGCGCCGAGGGCTAATAAAATGTACAATGTACACTGACACACTGGGAAAAAGTATTAGTGTATTATGTTTTCTTGTTGCTCTTTCTTTTACTTTTGCGTACCTTGAATCTTGAATCTTGAATGTTCAAGTTTTCATAAAAATAAAAATAGTATTTACAAGATGACGGGCGTTATGTAATTTTCGTCAAAAACCCACAAAACACAAAACAAAGGTTCTCCAAAGACACGTTTATTTTTCTGGTTTTTTTTTAAACGGGGTTTGATTCAAAAATAATCATCCTGAGACTCAGACAAGAGACAAGAGAGTTGACGGAAATTTAATAAAACTACTCAGTACTCGGTGTTCACAGTAAAAGATTGAAAAAGCTCTCTGCCTCCTACGTTTAAAATTACACGGTAGGAAAGAGATAAAACAAACAAGAAAACAACCAAAGAAAAATAAAAATACAATGAAACAAACACAACTTTACTTTTTCATGACATTTAATTGGATGTCGAGAATCGAGAATTGAGAGTTGAGAGTCTAGAGGAAATAAAATGGAAATACATGACATGGAAAAGGAAATGGGAAAATGTGTAATTTTTTCCACTTCTTTTCACAGACAGACAGAGAGAGAGAGAGAAGAGAGAAAGAAGCTTGTCTGGAAATGAGAAATGGGAATGTATTGTATTGATGTTTTTCTTTGTAATATTGCATAAATGCATGTATCTTGAGATTGGATTGGACGTGCATGAACTTTGTCGTAGGTTTGGATTTTGTTTGTATCTGTAGTCTGTAGTCTGTGGGCTGGAAGGCCAAATGAGAAGAAAATACTCTCAACTCTTTACTCTTTATCCATCTGCAAATATCTGTATTCTGTGTCTCTATTTTGTGGCTTGAGTTGTTTTGTGGATTGAGGATCATATGGCAAATCCCGAGGTTTCACAATTCACAACTCCCCATCAGTCACTATTCAGTGCACTAAAGTTGTTATAATACTTGTATCCCATTTTGAAGGAGCATTATTATTATTATTTTCTGTTTTACCAGAGCACTCCAAACTCCAAAATCGAGTCTCAAGACAGAAAAAGCGGAGGTAGGTCAGTAAATAAATACACCAACACCAACACTCGACTAGATTACAAATCTCAATTTAGTCAGGAAAACAGTGTAAACATGAGTTCATTTTCTATTCTGTATCAAGTTGGAAGTTGGGAAATGGAAACGGAATTTAAAGAGGAATTTGTCCTTGATGTCACATCTTTGACAAAATGAATAATGTAGGTTTTGCATTATTTTCTCAAATCCCAAATATCCAAACTCAAAACTCAAAACATGCAAATAATGAAAACTTTCTCCTTCCTTTTTCCTGATGTAGGTTTTTCGCTGTCTTTCATTTCCCTTTTTATAAATAATACTTTTCTCTTCCTGCCTTTAGAATTTAGAATTTACAAAAAGTTTGTTATTCCCATTGTAAAAATTCAAAAGTCAAAAGAATTCTTTATTCTTTTTCTTGTATGTTTTTTAATCTGTAATTTTGAGTAAATAGTAAACACACGAAATGATCAGGGGTTTTCCTTTTCATTGTTGTGTTCTCAGTAAGAACAAGAATTAGGATTAGGAATTCTCAGCTGCACCAAGCACAAGTTTCTAGATTAGTATTGTGCATTATGTCTCATATGTTGTTTGTTATACTGCGAATCTTATTGTTATTGTGAAAATGAGCCATGTGTTCCCAGTTCACAGAGACTTTTCATTTCAGAGAATCCAGAATCTAGAATCTAGAATCGCATCTTGTCTTAATCATTGTGCATTGTGAGTTGAGTCTTTCAGTCTTGAGTGTAGAGAATAGAGAATGAGACTGGGACTGGGACTGGGAAATGGCGAATGGTGAAAGGCAGATCATAGAAAGAATAACAAAGACGGAACGGGTGTTTGCTGTTTGCTCTCGGCTGTTTTGTCATCATGTGAGAAAAGTGAAAAGTGCAATGCTCTTTAATCTGTTCTCTGTTCTTTTCTAGTTCCTGATTCCTCATGCAATCACGAGAACAAAAACAAGAGACTATGCTACGTTTTTCCATTTAGAGCTTTGAGTTGATTGACACTTGAGACTTGAGACTACAGAATTGAGAATTGAGACAAATCCATTGACGCTGTAGTTGTAAGCTGTAAACTTTAAACTACACAATTTTTCAACTTTCCAACAAAATGAATTGAAATTGTGATTTTTCTTGTATTGGCAAAAACATGAGTTTTTTATGGGTGTCTTTCAGCGTTGTGCAAATTATATTTGTGTAATACCAATTCAATGCAATTCAATATTCAATACAAAGTACAAAGTACAGAATGAGGAAGTAAACGTCTCAATTAGTCAAAAAAACAGGATGACAGATGAGAAAACGAGGCTATAATATATAATATGTACAATGCATATTTTGTAGATTCTGGTTCAGAAAAGTAAACGAAAAAAAGACAAGAAAGAATTGTGTGTGTTTAGAGTTTAGAGACAGAGTAAAAAGTAAAATGTAAAATGTTTTCTCTTCCGGCAAGACATAGAAAATGGGATGAAGAGCTGTGATCTGCTTTTAAATGTAGAATTATCTATTCATCGTACATCGTACAATCTTACACATTTATGCTCCGCATGCTTAATAATCAATGAAAGATGAAGAACGTATTTGGAGCTCACTCACAGTTCATTCTATACGCCTCACACTTTCAAATCCTCGTCTCATTCGACTACCGGTATTTTTGCATTTGCATATGTACAATGTACAATGTACACTTGACGCATCCACAAAAAACATAAATACACAGATTATTCATGTTCAATATTACACTTTTTCTCATTTCTCAATTTTCAGCTCTCGTCTGTACATTCACAATCCTCAGAGTCAAAAAAGGAAAACAAAACAAACCAAAGAAGAGAAGAGAACGACCTAATTTCATGTCAGTGCACCAAACACTTCCGGAACCAGCAAAAAATTCTCAGCTCCAGTTTAGTTTTCAGTTCTTAAAATGAGATGAGAAAAAATATTGAAAGTTTAGCAGAGTGGGTGAATTGTAAATTGTACACTGTGATTTCCCTTCAGTTATTATATTATTATTCATGTCTAATGGATACATTTCATAAATCTACACTCTACAATTTCAGTCTACGGTCTACCCATTTTTACAATGTGTACAAACCCTCTTCAATTTTAGCCGCTCCTTATGGTGTGTGGTGTGTTCAAGTCTGAAGAAACAAAAAGGTGGTTTTACTCTCAACTCTACAGCAGAGTGCAGAAGCATTAGAAGAAGAAGAAACACAGTTTTCAATAAATCTGCATAG
>JABASP010002464.1:0-19962 GCA_019776565.1 Sminthurinus signatus | reverse complement strand
GTATTTTTCAGAGAATTATTCATACGATATCGATAACAATAATTAAAATAATGCGTAGTAATAGCATTATAAATTATAAAGTTTCCAATTTGATTCTAATTTTTTAGATGCAACCAGAAGAAAAAGATATCTGCCTCAAGTAATTAGAATTTAAAAAAAAATAATCCAGATTAGGTCAAATTAGGTACAAAGTTGTAAAATATAATACGCTTTTTTTACAGATCTTGTGATATGCAGAAGATGACACCCCTCATGTGTGCCTCCATCTTTGATCACTATTCTCTTGTTGACTACTTAGTTTCTCAGGTATTCAATTTGCAAAACTACAAGATTATTAAGTTTTACCAAAAGGGTTTTAACTTAAAATTTGTGTTTAATTCTTAACAGGGGGCACAACTGAATTCACTGAACAAAGATCGTCGAAGTGCTTTACATCTTTCCGCTTCTAGGTAAAATTCATAACCATATAGTCCTTAGAATTAAATGTTTTAAGTATCTTAACCAAAACGAGTTTTTTAGGAATGCCTGGCGTACGATGAAAGTTCTTATCAGACTTGATGCAGATCTAACAATAAAAGATAAAGACATGCGAAACGTTTTGCATACCCTCGTCATTCATGATGGAGAGCTGGAGAAAGTTTTGGATCATGAAATTGCAGTAAGTATTCATTTTTGCTAATTGCTTTAATCTGTTTGATTTATCCGGTAAAAGACCTAATTCTAAGAAGTAGGTAAAATCTGTTTGTATTTTGTATTGCATTGATTTTTCATTTTTCAGCCTCTTTTTATTCCAATTTTGGAGGACAAGGATAAAAAAGGAATGACAGCCTTGCACTATGCCTGCAAACGTAAGTACTTTCTTTTTACTATTCATACTACATGCATTTATTGTAGAATAAAGAACACTATTCTATTCCGTGGATAACTGTATATGCAAAATACAACAAAGTACAAAATGTTTATTTTTCAAATCTAATTTTTTTCAGGAGGGCATATAAAAAGTGTAGAAAAGTTACTTTCACTAAAGAGTAGCATACTGACTACAAATAATGAAGGTCAAAATGCTCTGCACATAAGTTGTGTATTCGGGAGACTGAACATTATTCAGCAAATTTTGAAATCACAACCCAATTCTATTGTAAATGAGGCTGATGGATCTGGATATACCGCCCTACACATTAGTTCAGCTCACGGTAATTCAGCTCACAAAAGCTTATCACATACATACATGTATGTTTCTCGTATACGAATAGCTTTCGTTTTTCTTTCCACTAGGGATTAGTTTTAGGGATAAAGTTTGCTCAAATTTTAAAATACTTTTCGTTGTAGGTCACATTCGAGTGTTGCAGTTGCTAATGAAGAAAGGCAAGCTTTTCAAACTATTTATTAATCTTGTCTTGGAGAGAAATGAAAAAATAAGAATAAATTTTCTCGTTCTTCTCCTTCTTCTATTGGTGCTCTATTTTCAAACCATTCACACATTTTATTCTACTCTGTGACTTCAGTTCAGAGTTTTATGAATTATTATGCGTATTATTACTCTTTGAAGTTTAAAAAGTCATTGTAAAAATATGATAGGTGCTCTACTACACCGATGTCATCGTGGTCAAACGCCACTACATGTTGCAGGTTCAGTTTTTTCATTTTCCATATCAAATATAAACAAATTCATTAAGAAAAAGCTTTAAACCCCAAAAGTTTTTTTTAAAACAGGTTCCAATGGGCATAGAGAAGCTATGAAACTCATCCTTACGATCCATTCTCATCTCATTGACCAAATAGACAAGGAAGGAAATACAGCTCTTCATATCGCCGCCATGCATAATCAACCCAATGCCGTTGAACTTTTGTTGAAACTTGATTGTCACCTTCTGTATAATTTCAACGGGTACAGGTAAAAAGAGTCAGCACTGAATCAGTGTAAATGAAACTTCATCTTTACAGCAAAAGCAAGCTAGTAAATCCTCGCATATTTGTTATTTGTGTTCTTTATTTCATTGTTTGTGTATTTTATATTTATGTATTTTTGCATGCAAATTGTTTTGTATAGTGCCATTGACTTTGCTATTCAGAGTAAATTTACGGAAGTTGTGAATACAATGGTGAATCATCCTCAAAGAGGAGATGAAGTGTTGAGCTTGAACCTGGGCAAATATCCGTCCATCATGTTACAAATAGTTGCTACAATGCCAAGTGTCACCAATACTGTTCTGAGTCGCTGCATCATTTCCTCGGATTCAAAAAAGTCCGACTCTGAGTTTTATTACGTGAGTCAAATCTATTCTATTATGCATTATAACTTTTTTTTCAAACCATCTCCTGTTTCCTCAATATTTAACCTTTAAAAGCTTTTAACTTTCAATGCCAAAATGGAGAGAATAGAGGCAAAACTGGGTTACATGTAACTTTATTTGAAATATGAAATAAAATATAGGTTAAATACGATTTCAAATGGCTGAGTCTTTTACCAGAGCCGATTGAAGAGAGTAAAGTTAAATGTTCAAAAGATGAATCCTCAAAGGGAGAATCAAAGAACAGAGTAGCAAATCAAAGACATCTTCCCATTTTGAACGGTATGGTCTCTTACGGGCGGGTTGAGTTGCTGTCACATGATTTATCTCAAAAATGTAAGGAGTTTTCCTTATGATACTTTTTACAATAAAAATACTCAATTTTTAGTGCTAAAATGCACGTTATAAGTTATAACATATTTTTATGTATTATTGTTTATTGTGTAAAATATATTAAATATAAAAATAACTTGAAATCTTTTTGACACAGATCTTCAGATGAAATGGAATAGGTGTGTCAGAAATACTGTTCTTCCATATAAAATAATGCATTTTTTACAACAAAGTTTTAAAACTTATTGTTTGTGTGGGTTTTATTTTTTAAGTTACGGCAAGTATTTTCAGTTGGTGAATTTAGTTCTTTATCTGCTGTATCTTTCCATCATCACAATGTTTTCCACTTCATCCTATACAAAAGATAGCACCCTGTACAAAGCCAATCGCAACAATAGTCAACTACAGCTTTCCCAAAGAATGGAACACTCTCATACCACACACACAAATTGTTCCAGCATTAATGTATGTTACACACCTGTATGTGCGTGCACAAAAACCAAAAGCCAACAAAAAATTGTAAAAAGCTTTCATATGGATGTATTTTGTATCTTCCCATTCACAGAATTCATCAGAATTTGATTGTCTTCACCATTTTATACCAACACCTGCGGGTCATCATTTGGTACTTGACCATGAGCACGGAGATGGTGAAGGTGAAAAGTTCATGTCCTTTTTAACCATCCTCATTTTTGCCGTCTCCGTTTTCAATATTTTGAGAGAATGCGTCAACATTGTGAGACATCGAATGCTGTACACGTTCAACTTTGAAAATTTGTAAGTAACCAGCAAAATGAACTTTATCTTTCCTATTCCATGAAAAATAAATACACAGACGTATATTCAAGTTTCAAATGTCAGTAGTAGATTTGATAAAATAGTCGTAATTAAACATGTTTATGCTAGTGTTTGGTGGTCAATGAACATTTCAACCGTTTGTATGGTTGTACTTCCACGGATGATCAACTCACCGTTACAAAATCCTCTGGCTTCTCTCTCATCCTTCCTTTGTTGGTTCTACCTTCTGGTGTTTTTGCAAAGATTCGATGTTGTTGGGATATACGTGGTCATGTTCATGGAGACGTCTAAAACTCTATTGAGAGTTCTCATGATTTTCTCCATTCTCATCATCGCCTTCAGTTTGGCCTTCTACATCCTCCTGTCAAAAGGGAAACACACTGCTTTTGAAAACTTCCCAATGTCTGTGATGAGAACTTTAGCCATGATGTTAGGAGATCTTGATTTTGTCAATTCTTTTCTATATCCAAGACACTGTTATACTATGGACCTTCAAGGTGACACTTCTTTCGTAAAATTTAATAGCTAATATTGAATATCAGATTGTAAATTGCCGTTTGAAATTTGTATAGTTATTTGATTTTTGGAACTTTATATGATTTTTTTTATTGATGGGAAGTGGGGAAAGCTACGAAAAATCCAGAATCATCGGAATTTTGTGAAATGCCTCAGAGGTTTACAAGCTTCGTTATGCTCGGACTGTACATCATTTTGATGCCGATTCTTCTCATGAACATGGTAAAAATACATACATACATCAAATATGATTGATAACTGGAAGTTACAACTATTCCTATTATATTATGCTCAATACTACAATGTTCATACTATGACTTGGACTTTAGAAAATTGGGTTTAATTATTAATTATTATATTAATATGTATAGATCATCGGTTTGGCTGTAGGAGACATTGAGAGTGTTCGGTGAGAAATTAAATACAATTTTACTCAAAATTCATTTATAAATTAGTACACTTTTTCTCTAATTATTTACCTATGAGAAATAACTATAGATGATTTTTTTTAAAGAAAAAATGCACAGCTCAAACGCCTTACAATGCAAGTGGAACTTCACACTTCACTAGAAAAATCCTTACCAGCTTTCTTATTGAGGAGGATCGAGGATAAAAGGGAAATTATAGAGTATCCGAATCAGTCAAAAGCTCACCTTGGTGAGGAAATAAAAAAAAAGTGACTGTTTTTATCTGTAATATTGTACATGAACGAGTTTTGAGTTAAAATAACAATCACTATTGATAAAATTGTATTTTCTACCATCATTTTTATTAGAATGTAAAATGTAATAATTTGTGTCCTCTATGTTGATTCTTTACCTTTTAATTTAAATTTTTAGGGTTATGTAATTTTGAGCGATTGTTCCAATTCTTCAAACCAAAATCTCATGGAATGAGTAAAGATGATAGTAAAAGACCCGAGAAGACAATTGAAGATTTAGTGTCCAGTTGCCAGGAAACTAATACAACTCTTTCAACTTTATCCTTTGAAGTGGAAAATCTAAAGACTATTGTTCCCCTCATCAGACAAATTTGTCATGTAATGTTAATTTTGATTTTTGATCATTTAATCATAATTCATCACTATTTTATGCATGTATTTTAATGTACCTTTCCCCACGACTCACAAAACGTATATTATGTACTACGTTTCATGACTCTCTAAATCCTATTCTACTGAAAAGAAACATAAACTTATTTCAATTTCAGAAACTGGACATTTCAACAGAAACCGATTTTATTGATGAAGGTTGGTATCATAAATATTCAATGTTCATGATTTATAATTGATAACTGATAACGTATAGGGTATTTTGTACATGATGTGATGAAAAACTTGTATCTACTCTGAACTTTTACTACGCTATAATAATTTAACATGGACAATACAATAGGGTCTCAGTTGGAAGAGGCAAGTTTGATGAGTGACCTTCGACGTTTCAAGCGTGGCGTTACAGTTCGAAGAACAAAGAGACTACCTCCCCAAAGATCCGACTCTGATGTTTTCTCCTAACTCCTAGTTCGTCTCAGAAGTAGTGGAATTCCCAATCCGTGTCAGTTTTCAGTTACATCATCCTGACAACTGACATTTATAAGAAATAAAAAGTATTTGGTATATATAACCATGTAAAATGTACATAACGGCTCCTACTGTTATTCCCTTTGCAAATAATGAAGCTGCTACTTTGTTTTATCGCTTATTTTTTAATATTATTAGTTATAATAAAGGTAATGTATTACACATTGTACATCATGGTATTTAAGTAGTTGTGTATGACAATTTGTTATGTATTTAAGGAATTTAAAGCATTTTTAGTTCTTGTACAATCTTTTCATACAAAGATTCTTTTTGCATATTGTACATAATATTATTTAGCATCTATACGAAAATGCACACACGTGACTCAAATGATAAACTCTGAAAATAAAGCTACCCTACACAAATGAATAGTCCGAGTTGCTTTGTTATAAGAGGATTTGAGTGTGTATGATGTATGATGCATTTGCAATTTATATTTATATTTTTGTATAACTGTGAATTTAGATTACTGAGATTTGGAATTTGGATTTTTTGAGAGTTGTACTTATTATAACAGTGGTAAAAAAACACTTGTGTAAATACATCTGCATATGTACATTCTATTTGAATCATGTTTACACTGTACTGAACTTTCACAAGAAGTGTAAAGAGCATACATGTGCATAAACTAGATTAATGTAACACATGATGGGTAATAATTAGTCATCATCATCAATTGAAACTGGGTTATGTTCCCCAACTCCAATCTCCAGTCAGGTAAAATACATGGAGGGAAATGCACAATATATTCAGTCTCGTTTCAGTTTTCAGACGGAAAAGTAGTGTAGTAATTATTATACTTGAATTTTTTGATACACAATAAAACAATCAAACATTCTTTATCTACAATTTTCTGCTGTACATAGTACATACTATATTTAAAATTGAAAATGGAGTCATTAATTTGCATGTATTTCTTCAGTTTAGTCATTTTCTTTGTGCAGGTTCAAGCTCAGAACAAGTAAGTCTTTATACAGATAGATATTACATAGTGTGTGTTATTATGCCCATTTCTTAGTTTTTATTTTACTGTACATTGTATCTGTATTCAGTGTATTATTTGTTGTAAAATACCTCAACAATATTAGCTTCACAGTTACAAATAAAACCTTACATGTTATATTCGTAATTAGTAGCCTTTTCTTTGCTTGTAAATTTTCATAGTTTTTGGATATCTTTACCTGGTCTAGGCACTAGGTCAACTACAACAGCTAGGCCTGTTAATGGTAAAAATTATATGATTAAAGATTAAACAGAGGTTTTTGCTTACTTTTGTAAAAATAATAATTATCATGACAAATGACAAGTTTACTTAAGATTTTTCTTTATATTTTTTTAGAATTTCGAATTATCATAAATAATAAAAAATATGTTTCATTTCAGAGCTCAATGTACAATTTGAAAAAAGCCTGAATGCGTACAGAGCCATTCATAGTGCTGCACCATTGACGTCTAATACAACGGTAAAACCTACACCTTACACATTACACATGATTAGGTATATAGAAAAAATCGTATATTTTACACAAGGTACAAAAGGTATAAAAATTCTAGTTGTTTAAATAAATCTGTAAACATTATGTGGACACTATAGCTTCAAGAACAAGCGAAAGTATGTGCAGATGGTTATGCAGCCGGCACGTATACAGACACCATTTTGTGTAGCTCTACTGGTGATTATTACCAATTGTGGGTACCTGATGGTACTGGTCAACCTCTTCCCAGTCCAACCCTTTTGGCACAATACACGGCTGCAGCTTGGTACCAAGAAAGTGCATCCTTGGATTTCCCTGATCTTACCTACAAACCAGAAACAAAAAACGTACGACAAATTTTATGGAAGGCAACGAATCAGTTTGGATGTGCAGTTAGTGAGCCCGCAGTAGCAGACGGCAGTGTTTTCGTTCTTTGTGTGTACAATCCTGTTGGAAATGTTGAAGTTGTAGTGGGGTCCGAAACTTTTCCGGTGACTTTTCCCACTGCTGCTTTAAATGCGAATGTACAAGGTCTATCAGCAGTAAAATGAACTTTGTTTGTTCAAGCTCTGTCTCCTATTCCATTTTTTAGGACATTACAATTTAGAATGCAGTGGAAATTACAAAATTCATATGTGATTACTCTGATTATTTCAGCTTCATATGGTTTATGTTATGCTAAGTGAAAGTTGTGCTCATATTGTTCATTCTTGTTTTATGCGTGTCCATTTTATACAAAAGACAAAAAACCCTTGAATTGGCGTCAGATATTTTCTGATGTTTTGTGTTTTGTTTTCCGTTTTCCAGATACAAATTAAAACATAATATGTTTGTCATGTTAATCTACAGTATGACGTACGATTCTTGGTTTATCAAATAATTATTCATTGATTTTTTCATTCAAAATACAGAAGTTTCACCTCGTACATTCTTCAGTATACATCTTCGTGTTTCGTATTTTGTATGTAGTTTGATAAAATGTCAAAATGGTTTTATGTGGGTTCAATGTTTGAGTATTATTTGTAAATATTTACAAAAAATACAGTTTCATCGTCTTTCATTCATGTTTGAGGCTCAATAAATATTAAATATTATTACTTTTTTGCAATCGTTTTGGTAAGTTCTTTCAGTTCCGGAGTTTCACGATATCTAAGATAATATCAAAATAAAAACACAGCGTACAATATACAACACCCACTACCCACATTCAACTTATTGTGAGCATTACTAGCNACTAGCCTATTTTCATGTACTGTTCATTGTTCATGTCTTGCTCAACAGCTCATTGACAAAGAAAAAACTGCGCTGTGCTTTTAGTTTTCATGCCGTGTTTTAAGTTGTGTGGAGAGAATGGGAAAATGCAGAACGTAGAACAAAACACATATTATGCATCGACTGTTTACAATCAACTCTTACTTTGAAATGGAGCATGTTAAAATACGAGTTTTGAACAACGTAATATTCCCCCTGAGATTTCAACACAGTCCCACTGAGGTTTAAAAAGCATGTATTTCGTATTCCGTGAAGTAAACACTTTTTGAATAATATTATGGAAATGTTTTTAAAAAATTACTTTACATTTGATACATACAGCATCCTACATTCGTCCTGCTTACTACAACTTTTTCCTTCATCAAAAATCGAAACGTTTCTTCACAATCCAATTTGACTCATTTAAGAATGGGAGTATTTTTGAAACATGAAAAGCTATTGCTATTGACGTGCTATTTTGTTTCATCTTCATTTCTTGGCGTTTCCACACTGCCTGTCAGAAAAACTTCAGTTTCCTTCCCGGAAAATCTACAATTCCTACAGAATGTTCTAAAACCAGTAAAATCCTGTAATTTTTTACTGGCCACCTCGGAGCATCCCCAAGTCATCCAGCACAGCAGACATTACAAATACCCAACACAGATCAAGAATGAGCTATTAACAGTACTTACACACCCGGAATTTGGATTTTTCTCCATCCTTCAAATCTACGATCAGCGACTTCAGTTCCGCCCTGAATTAGCCAAAGGAAAAGAAGATCGATATCTTCACGACAATGAGAAACACCTACCCTACCCTTTGAAATACATGGCCATTTGTTTCATCAAAATCCTCCTGCCCGTCTCTAAAACTATTATAAAGATACACAATCCTCTCATAATTACGACCTTGACGACAAAGTATCGAAAGCGATTCAACTACGCAAATCGCTTCCTGGACATTTTCCTCCTCTTTTTATCCTCTCGAAGTGAGCTGGAGCATAATGAAGACCGCTTCGACTGCTACATTCCTCTTCAATATTTGGTTGTAAAGTATAAAGTAGATGAGGATGAAGAGGGAAAATCTTCAACTTCAATGGCGAAATTAAGTGAGGTTAGTCAAATGGTTTTAAGATGTAGCATGGGTAGGAGGTACTGCCTACTCAAGTTAAAGGTGCACAAGGACAATTGGAAAGGATTAGATTTCAAGGGAGTTGTGAGAGTGTTGAAGATGCCGAGGAGGAATTTGCACGGTACGGAGATTTGGTTTCAAAAGGACTTGAAGAGGAAAAGTATGAAAAAAGTAATGAGAACTTTGAAGAGTCTAAAACTGCGGGATGTGTACAAGTACAGTAGCTATGAAAGTGTTGTAGTATTTGCAAAAGTCTTACTTGTCATTGCCAATAAGGTCAATTTCACACTGGTCCCTTATGCCAATGACGAGGAGGGGAGTGATGAGTGTGGACATGGTATCATTTCCCCAGATAATATTATTTGGGGCTACTCCTCGAGTAGTCAGCGGGCTTTCCTCGACAGAACTCAATTCACAGTGATCCATGGGCATGAAAAGGTAGAAAATGTCATGGCGGGCTTCCATGATTTTTGGGTACCGTTTGAACCACTAGTTTGGCTCTGCTTAGCCGTTTCAATCACCCTTTTCATCATTGGTTTTCAATTCGGAATGACCTTTTCACCCAATTTCTTCTGGACACAAGACTCCGCCGTCCTGCTAACTCTAAAACCTCTAGTTGGACAAGATTCGGAATTGTCAATATCATTACCAAGAATCAAAAGATTGGAGAAAGCTAGTGATAATAGTTCTAATTCTAATAAAAATCAGTCTAATAATGGAAGTCCAAGCAGACTAAAAAGGTCAAAAGAGGAGGTCACAGGAAGTCATCTTGCACTTTTCTTGTACAGTTTTTGGGTCCTCTCCCTCTTTTTCGTCGCCTCCTTTTACCTCTCCGTCCTCCAAAGTTACAGAGTCTCACCCATGATGAGGGGGTCCGGCAAATCCCTCCAACAACTCATTCAAGAGAAATATAACCTCACTATCAGCAAGAGTAATTTACGTAAATTGGCTCCGACGTTTGACAAATGGAAAAGATTCACAAGCACCAACCTCGTCGGCTCAAAAAGTAATAAAATGAAGCTGAAACAGGATCGGAAACAGAAAAATAATAAGAATAAGAATAAAACTAGTCAAAACAAAGGGACAAAAAAACTGTCTGTTCTCGAGTATCACCAACTGTTCATGGAGCATGTAGTGGAGACTTCAAGACTCTCGAGTGCACAGGAAGCAAGAGAGTTTTTTGGACAAGGGAAAATTGCTTTTGCACTTCCAAAAAAATATATAGATATTCAAATTGAGATCCTCCCTCTACTTTTCCAACGAAGTTTTTTCCTATCCAAAGTATCTTTGTTTGCTTTCACCTCCACTTGCAAGTTTCAAATGCCCAATGTCGATGTGGCGACGGACGCCTTTCTGCACCTTGTCAACTCTGGAATTTACAACTACTGGAGGAGGGTTGATAAGATGTTCTTTCGGATGATGGATGAGCGAAAGGGACTACACCGTCTCTTTGTGAATGAGACAGAAGGTCAATTTTTGACTAGGGAGTTGGAATTTGTCGGAACCGCCATCCCTATGAGAGATTCTTTGATGAGAGCCACTTTTTTCTGTTTCTTTTTTGGCAACTTTTGTGCTTTTACCGTCTTTTTTTATCATTGCCGGAAGAGGATAATTTCTGGGGTACACAAGCTCTGGAGGAAGACCAAAATTTGGGGCATGATAAAGTTTAGTAGTTTAACTAGGTCTAAAAAAGTTAAAACAACACAACAACACACAACAATTATTGTCATGCCCAGAGAACATTTTATAGAATCTGGAGCTGGGCTGGAAATTAATGGTCAACACAATGTAGCAGGTGGACAGGTTCTTGTGGTCCCTGGACAGGTTTTCTATTCTCAACCCAACCTTTCTTGAGTAAATCATGCGATGAAGATCAAACAATGTATATTGCTGAGTCTGATATACTTGATGAAAATTTTACATATGTACTGTTGAGAGGTCAGAATGATCCCCGAAATTTCGCCGTGTGTATAATAAAATTTTAATAATGCTAACAAATACCTTATTAAAATATCTTGTTTTACCATGGCAGACAAATTACAAATAACACACAACTTACAACACTGTGTCACACACACTGCAAATTTCGAAACTTTATATAATATATTATCAAAAATCGAGTCGCAAGTCGCAAGTCGCAACTCGCAACTCGCAGAGACTTGAAACTCGAAAATCAAAACTCCGACAAGCTGGGAGCTGGGACCTGAGCAAACTCCAAACTTTGTGATCGAAATCTATTGTGAATTATACTCTTATGACTCATGAGCAATTCTCAGTCGTCAATCCAATCCTTTGATTTGATCCTGCAACTTCAGCTTTTGAACTTTGAACTCTGATGAGCTATCTAGTGCCAAGTGCCATCATCATTCATCATATTCTAATTTTTATTTTACACCCTTCTGAATACATCCACGCTGAAACCAAAACAAAGAGATCAAGATGTTAGATAGTCCAGAAGATGATGAATTTGGGTCAATTTGGGATGATGATGAGCCTCGACCTGACCCAAGTGTGCGTACCCCTTCCCTCAAAGAGCTGGCAGCCCAAATCAAGGATTTGCAACGGGAGAATTTCCAACTCAAACTTCGTGTACATCTCACAGAAACAAAGGGCGTCGCTGATCCGATTACTACCACAACTCCAAAGAGAAGTAAAATCAATACATTTCATATTTCATACGATATTTTCATTGAATAACTAAACATTAAATAGATAACAGATACTTTATACTTTTTATATTATATTAATTATGACTTTTGGAAACTACAGCACAAAGGGACATCATTGAAATCGAGAAGGAGTATCAAGTTTTAAAAATGGAAAAGGAACAATTAGAGATCAAACTGAGACAAACTCAAAGTCAACTGATTCATGAGATCAATCTGAAAAATGAACTGATGGAACGGGAGTCTTCCCTTATGAATAAATATTCCGAGTTGAAAACTCAGTTGGAATTCTATGAGAGGGAAATGTCATTGATTAGATATCGTAACGATCGAGGGATGAATAAATCACATGATATCACCATTAAATCTGTTGGAGTGAATACAACAATTTCTCAGCAAACTAAAAATAACAATAACAGCAGCAACAACAACAAAAATATTAGTACTTGTAGTCTTCAAAATAATGGAGAAGAAGATGATGATGACTACGAGTCCTCATTTTTACTCTCACCTCCAGGAATGGGAAGGATGAGGTTATTACGCAACACCAATAGCAGCAGCACCAACTGGCTCCACAAGTATGAAGAGGAGCTGAGAAATGCACAGGCTCTGGAAGCCACCCTTCGTCAAATCCGAAATGAACTACAAGCAGCCAATAACGATCGCCTACTTCTTCTTCAACAACTTAAATCCTCTGAGAATATTCGAAAGAAGGAAATTTTTTCTATGGAAAATCGCTTAAAAGTTAGTTTTAAATTTTCAATTTTCCTGCAGCACTTTATTTTTTTATTTTTAAGATCATTTTTAATTTTTAATGTTTTGATACATCTGTCTCGAGTCTCGAGTTTCATTTTTGTTGTTGTTTTTCAAACAGTTTTTGATTCCTGTGATTATTTATTATTTAGGAAAGTCTGGAGCATTTATCAGTGGAGAATAAAGCCCTTCGAATTTCCAACGATGGCATGAAAATTGCATTGGAGAAAGCAGATGAGCGGGCAGAGAGTATGAGAAAAAAAGCCGTAATGGAAATGTCAAATCAATTACATTATCATCAAACCGCTCTTGAAAAAGTTCATAAGGAGCAAAGTCTCCTGATTGAAGAACTTCAGACGCTCAAAAAATCCTGTCCATTCCGACTTAAACCTTCTACCGCTCTTCAACTTTGTCATGTAATACTAATTTTTAATTTTTTAAATTTAATGTTTTTAAACAGTTGATGATTTTAAACAAAATTTTCGCCACTATTTATTCTGTAAATTCAACTTTGAAACTTTGAACTCGGGTCTGTGTAAATTAAAAAGTGAAAAATGATACAGATTTTTATTAAAAATTTCAAGTGCAAACTTTTTATTTTTGTCATAATATTTACTGTATATTTTATATTCAATATTTAATAGGGAGATGAAGGTTTTGATGAGAGACCGCCTGAAGCAAAGTGGGATACAACTTGGACCACTTGTAATAAGAGTAAAATTAGTGGACAACGATCAAGTAGAGAATCTTCCTATCATGCCCAATTCCTTTCTAAACCAAAAAATCTTGATTTTGATGACAAACTCACTGGCAGCAAAAAAGATAGTGGTTGTAAAATGAATATCATTGAAGATTACACGGAAACTAAAAGCGGGAACGGTGGAGAAAATGACAAACTGCGAGTATCCGAGAAAAGTACTGCGGGTCCTTGTAGTTCCGTAAACGAGGAAAATATTACATTGGTCAATCTCAAACTACATGAAAAGAACTCCAAATTAGCTCTCAAATTAAAGAAAACTCGAGAAGTAATTACAACTTGATAAGAACATCAAATCTTTATATTTTACATTTTACAATAATTCAAATAAGTACTTGATAATATTAAAATCCAAATCATTAAAAACGTTGTATTGTTTTTTTTGTTGACGTTTGATCAGTCACTAAAAAATGCCATTTCCATGTTGGAGTACTCGGAGAAAGACAAGGCTGGGATGGAGAAAATAATTTGTCGACAACTACACAGGACACATTCTATCCTAGCTGAAGTAAAAACGACACTAATTCAATCAAGAGGTTCTCCTACTCCTTGCGTTGGTGTTGGCAATGGACCGAGTCTACTTTCAAATGAAATTCTTAGTTGTAACTCTAAAAATGAGCCTAGCTGTATTAGCTGTAACGATGTTAATTATAATAGCATTTGTAATAAGGAGGATACTAATCAAAGTCGTAATACTGTTAGTAAACCTGATCCTATTTCAGATACACCTACTGTATAATATGTATATTGTATATATTGTGCTTATAAGCTTCATTATTCATTTTACATTTTAGGTTCAGCTATTTCAATACTAAATACTATATTACGATATTATGTAATAGAATGAAGAGAACGATTCCTTTTTTTATAAAATGTACAATTTTCAGTTTGACCATTATACATTATATATTTTTGATTCAGTACAAGGTAAGGCCGTCAAATCGATGAAATTCTGTACTGACTAGTGTCTCGTGTAGCATGCTCTTCATATTACACATTATATGATTTTAAAACATGTTACATATATTTTTGAATAACATATTATTTTATGTCTTAAACATAAATTCACGATGAGTTTTTTTTCCACGACGCTTAAATTTTATGTTTAATTTTCCCTTCGAATTCTATATAACCTGTAATAAAATGTAAAATAAAGATAAAAACAAATATGAAATTTGGAACTATTATTCAACATTTTTATGAATACGTGGAGTTCGATTATTTTGTTGTATATTATGAAGTATGAAGTATGAAGGAGGAATCCCCTAAATAGTATTCCGAAAATGATACGGATGATATATCACAGCACACATTTGTATCATCTCACAAAATGCACAAAAAACCCTATGGTTGCCATGAAAACTGTACATGATGTTCCCCTGATCCCTCTGATTCCCCCAAACCCCAAACTACAACACACACACATAAATTGTACTTTTTGTAAATCATTTTGAATTTTGAATTTTTTTGGAGTTTTGAGGACGGTATAAAGTATAAAGTATAAACTGCAAACTAATGAGAACTTGTAATTTTGACAAAGATAATGATGACAAAGGACGAGGATGACAAAAAATGGACCAAAAAAACTCAAAAAAATTCAAAAAAGCTGGTAAGAAGAAACGTACAAATCATTACCAGACTGTCAATTTCCTTCCCAATCGAGTATTCCCTTCTGAAACGTCATCGTCTCCCTCCACATTAGTGCTCGAAGATCTAAATCCTGATCATGAAACACCTCCAGAAGATCAGACCGCATTCCAAGAAACTGACAGAATCTCTGATGAAAATCCCATCCCCCAAAGGCAATGCATATACGATAGTACTAGTCTTCAATATTCAGAAGACCCCAATAGCAATAAGGCAAAAACAACAAGAGAGAAAGTGGAGAAAGCAAGAGAAAGCTGTCCCGAGTCACAGCAATGTTCTCCCAGGATAACCAATTTTGAGTATGGAGATCACAATCAAATTGAAGAAAATGCAAAGACATCTAAAACGAATGAACTCGAGCAGAATTTCAATTCGAATTTGGACTTTAACTTTCTTTATCAATATCAGCCTGATGCTCAAGTTGTCACTTTCATCACTGCACCAGCTCAAATTCAAACTCAAGCTCAAAAAGGGAACACGACAAGTAGTAACTCCACACCTATCACCACTCCACGACATAATAGCAATAAAGGAATAATTATTCAACGACCTAATAATCAAAATCATGATTGCGTCAGTTCTATCCCTAGTACTCGCTTCAAAAAAAGTGTGCAGGTTGTGGACATCCAAGTTGTACCACCAGCATCCACAGACACGTAAGTATAAACATGAAATTCTTTATAATTAACAATTCATAAGGAAAATTATTTATGAACATTTCAAACACTTTAAAATTCTTTTTTTATTATATAAAAAACAACTCCTTGAAATTTTAAAATAACTCTAGTCTCGACTTTGGGAATTCAAGAAAATGTCCTTGTTGTCGTAAATGTATGAAAAAAGCCTGTCCTTGGTGGACAAGAGAAATTCCTGTTCCACTCAGTGATTACAATGTGCGACTGTAAGTCCTTCAAGAAACTTGTTTTGTAATTAGTCTAACCTTTTTTTTTTAATCAAAATTTATTTTTTAAAAAAAAGGAAATTGGCTAATTTTTGAATTTTGACAGACCGGAGAAACGTACAGAAAATTCTTTGGAGTACCTCATGGAAACTTACAAACGCCTAATTGTACTCATAAAATTTGACAAATAATTTTACTTCCTTCTTTATTGCTTTTTTTACTTCACTACGTTTTGAATCTAAAGTTGATGACTTAAAAACAAAATTAAAGTGTAGAATTCATGTTTTATTTTACTTAGGACACTCATATTCAACTACAAGAAGTAGGAAAAATGGATAGGAGTCAAGCAAAATATGCAAAATTCCATTTGAAGCTTACAGAGACTTTTAAGCATGGCAAAAATGCAGTAAATTTCATGCACAGAGTTCATTTGTACTGTGGAGATGCAATTAAAAGTCTATCATACTATTTTGAGGCTGACTTAACTGAAGAACAATTTCGTGTTGTGGATGGTCGGTCTTTGATTGGTATTCTAAAACTAAATACGAAAATTGAATTCAAAAAAGAATATAATAAAATATTATGTCATTCAAAATACAAAACATTGAATGTCATGCAGTGTAAATAAAAGTGGATTTTAAATATTAAATTTTGAATTGGGATGAAACAGGTTCTTACATGTGGGTAATCATAATGTGTATGAAATCTGTTCGTGGTGGAGTTGACTATGAAGCAGATGACTTTGATGAGACCAAGAGAACTTTGGAAGACATTGTAGGACTTTCCTTTGTCATTTGGCGTGGAGTGAAACACATTGTGGGTGCTTTTGCGGAATGTCGAGCAAAGACAGAAAAGACCATCATCACACCTCTCATTGAACCGTTTGATCCGGATTTAAATATAAAACCATATTTAAAGACTGAAGCTGGTACTTCCCTTCAAAAAATGGACTCAAAGAGTCGGAAACTTACTCTTGAACAGCAAAAACGGAATTCCAAGGGTGCTCGGAAATTACTGAAAAATGAAAGAAAACTAAGATTGAAACAAATTACTCTACACAACAAAGTGGGTGGTAATGAGGATGTTCCAATAGATAATCCATGGGAATTTGAAGAGGATTTAGATGAGATCATACCCATCCCTCCACCTCCAGCAGTAAGAGTAACGAAAAAGCTTTTAGTGGGAGTTGAAAAGGCCTCAAAAGCCCGAGGTTGGTCACCATATGATGGTTTCAAAGCTTCCGATCGGCTCTCCACACTCAATTCCCTATGTAAAAGAGTTGTTCAGATTTATGAGGAAGTTCATGGCTATCTTAGAAGTTTGGATAAATATCTACATCAAGTGATGCTGGATGACACAATAAAGTATGAAACGTCCTATTATGAGGCTATAGTGTTCATGCATAAGCGTTTAAAGTATGTTTTTGCACGGAAAAAATACTTGAGGGCTGAAGATCGCGTAGCTCTTGTTGAAATGGGGAAAATCCTTGATGATGAACTAGACCTTACAGAATTTTTTGTAATGACGCTCAGGAAAATTGCTCATGAAAGTCGACATGCTGTTCATGTCTGCTATGAATTTGCTAGACTTTTTCAAAAATGTACTCTACCCAACTATGAAATCATTGCTCCACCCGAACCAAACTATTGCAGATGCCTAGAAAGACTTCGACTCAAAAACAGTTATGAAGATTATGAATTCCGAAAACTCAGTTTTCGTAATGCTGTCAGCCAATTCAATACTAGTCCTTATATTGAAGTTCTCAAACTTTTTCCAGTAAGAGGAACAAATTATCAACTCCGGGTTGAGTAAGTTTACAAAAAATACAAACAAAAAAGTACCTACCTAAGTCTACGATATGTTTTGGAGAAATGAGAACTAATTCATTATTTAATTTTTAAATTATTTGCATCATGTAAAATGTAAAGTTATCACAAAAGATTATTTAAAACAATTTCTACATGATTTTACTCATATTTATTTATTTATTTATTTATATGCAGAGATCTTGCTCCTATGGATTACCCAAAATATGATTCTCGTTGAAAAACAGAAAAATTAAAAAAGGAAAGAAGAGGTAATTAAATGGGTTTCATTTATCACATGCATGTACATGATGGAATGAAATACAACAGTGAAATGAGGTTAGAAATTGAACATGATATACTTTATGTTTTATTCATAATATTAATTTAAGTGTTTCTCTTTTATATTCCAAAAATATAGAATAGCTATTAGATATAAGATAAAATATTATCAATATTATGAATTATGATACATGATATATAAAAAATCTTCAAGTGAAAATAATAAATTTGACACTTTCTATATCTCTAAAATATATTATAATTTAGTGAGCAGTGTTTCATTGAGGAGCACAAGACTTGGTACGAAAACACAAAAACATGAAAAAAACAACTGTATAAAAACAAAGGGGAGTTTCTCATAAGAGTAAAATGTCACACTTAACTTGTCGATAAATTGCACTATCCATCCAATTTCGGACAAGAAGAAATGGAGCTGGATTCTTTTGGATTGTACTTTCCTGTACTTCTTCTTGCTCCATAACTGTTGTTGTTGTTTCTTCTAACTCTGCAAATAGTCGACTCAGTTCTACTAGGGAAGAAAGTGTCATATAACCAAGAGCTGCACATTTTCCTCTGGAATATTCATCACATCCATACACAACAAATCCAGCTGGGACTCGACTATTCATACGAAAACTCTGAAGGATCTTTTCTTCTTTATCCTGATCTTTCACTCCACCACTAACCAACCATAAATCATTAAAAGTTTCATTATACAATTTGGAGATGGTAGTTGAATCAAAATGAACAATTGACTCTTTATACAGTTCTATATCTGATAGTAATTGATCAATATTTCTATTATCACTTGTACCATTATTACTGATAATTGCACTTTCATTCATTTGTTTTTGTTGTTGTTGAAGTCTCATTACTTTTGACTGTTGAAATTGTAATTGAGCTTGAGTACTTTTGTCACGAAACTTTTTCCGTTTTTTCCTTAGATAAGCCATAATTTTTTGATGTTTCTGTCGAAGTTCTACCCTTCTCCGATTTGTTTCCTTGTCATCATGTGGAGGTTCAGTATGGATTGGAGGGTCACTCACATTTCTCTGGCCGGGATCAACATAATTTAAAATAGAAGAGGATGAAGATTCTATAGGTTCTACATTAATAACTTTTCTCTTCTTAAGATTATCTAAATCGGATTGAGCTGGAAGACAAATTACAGCACCCTTTGTTGCTTTACCACGATTCCATGATTGTAATTTTACTCCAAGAAGACAAGAGTTTGGATCTTGAATGGAATTTGAAGTAGGTAAGGAACTAGTCAAAAAATTATATAGTTCAGACCATTTACGAGATTTATATAATTTCTTTATCATTTTTAATAGTTCTATATCACGAAGAATGTAAAATTTGGACAGTTCTGATGTTGTTGTTATTGTGTAATCTTCTGCAATTTCCATGGGTGAAGGTGACGATGATGATATTTGTTCTTCTTCCCCCTCTTTTTGAAATTGATTTCTTAATTTCCAAAAAGAGAGAAGAATATTCCAATCTGGAGAAAATGGACATGTACAATTTAATTTGATAAGATTGGCACGCTTGGCAGGTGGAAGTTTGAAGAAAGTTTCACAAGTTTCATTTCCTGCTTCACTTTCATCTTGAAAACCAGTTTGACTATCTGGTCCAAAAAAAGGAGGTGAATGAAGAGCTCCTGCTTCAAAGGCAAAGGTTTTTGAATCTCGAAGGCCACTCACACGAACAGCTCTGTCATCAACAAAGAGATAAACAAACCAAATTAACATGAAATACGATATGTAATAATATATTA
>JABASP010002463.1:0-19969 GCA_019776565.1 Sminthurinus signatus | reverse complement strand
AGATTGGTGTAGGATATGGGGTATTTGATGACGGGGAACTCGAATCTGAAGTTTGTTTTTCATAATGATGGTCCCTTGACCCCGAATCCGGGTATTATTCGAACCCGAGGTCGGGCGTTCAGATATTTCACTGAGTTTATAATATTTTGAACTTTGTGTACCAGTGCGTCAATACAATATTATAATCCGTCGTGTATTTTGGCTCGCTCCCTCTTTAGGTACTCCTGTACCCGTGTTTATGATATTATATAGATAATACATGGGATATAAAGTATAAAGATCAATGTATATTAACTATGTATTTGCAGACATTTTGTCCTTGTTCAATGTTGTTGTTTTCTAGTTGTTGGTTTTTTCTTCTTTTTGTGCTTTTATATATCTTGATAGTTTTGTTTCTTGTCCTGTGATTTGTGTTGTGTAATGTGATGTGATGTGACTGGGTTGGTTGTCCTTTGTATGTATGTGTGTATGTAGTATGTAGTATTTACAATGTACATTTGGCACTGTACATTGAACATTGAACATGGGTGTGTGCATGTGTCTGGTAGTTATTCGTCTTCTTATACAGAGATATATTAGGTTTTCGCCCCTCAATCTTTTTCTCTCTCTTTGTGGAGGCTGGCTGGCTGGCTGGTCGTTGGTTGTTGACTGCTAGCTCCTGGCTGCTGTTGACTGTGGTTGATGGTGGGAAAAGTTATTACGTGTGTGAATATGTGTTTTCACTTTATATACTCACTCTGTTTGTCTTTCTCCAGTTTCTAGTCGCCAGTCTCCATACTCCTGGCTCTTGGCTGTTGGAGCTTAGAGCTGTTCAAGTTCTTAGTGCCTGTGTATGTGTGTGTGTGTGTATATATATCAAGTACAAACAAACTCGTACAATTACATTTAGCATTTACCATTTACCATTTACGATACAATTATGGCTTGTCACACCATCACGATCACCAATGACCACCACATTTTTCTTTCATCTGTCCATTCAATAGCAATGTCTTATGTATGTACAACGTACAATGTACAATGTACAGAGTACAAAGTAAAAAGTAGCTACATACATGGTACATGGTTCATGGTGTATTATGTGTTTTGTCTTATGTACACAAATGTATCGGGAAATGTTACACATGTATGTGGACTTGTCTGTGTTCAGTGTTCTTGGTGACAGGACAATGTTGATGGTGGTGTTGTATACGTCCATGTTTTTTCTCAAGAAGATAGACGACTAAATGATGTTTTCTTTTCAGGGTTGTTTCTTTCTTCTATACCACCGTCCTCATTTTCTATCATTCCTTCTTTGCTTTTGCCTTTACCATTCTCATACATTGAATCTCGTTCTTGTACATTTTCACTCTCTTGTCTATAGTCTACAGTCTTCAATCTTGTATTTTCTTTTACTTTTTTTTTATTTAGTTCCCCGGAGCTTGTATTCGATAACCAAGGACGTGACAATGTTAATCTCTGGAGTGCCATTTTCCGAGTCTGGCATCGGTGTGGAAGGGAGTGTGTGTACGCAGAAGAGTATGGGAATCGTCACAGACGTCTCAGGTACAATGAAAGGACATGTATAAATGGGAACATGGAAACTAGAGATTGAATTCACTTAAAAATATGTACATGATGCATACAATTTAAAATTTTATTTTATTTTACTCCGTTGTGCCTGCTTAGTAAAAATATTAGTTAAATTTTTGTCAATTATAAAACTTGTTTTCTTTTTTGAACTTGGATTTGGATTTTAGTGTATCAACCACATATTACTGGTGTTGCTCTGGCTCATATGGTAAGTTTTTACATGTATATGAATTATGAATTGTTTTAATACTTTGACATTTGTAATTTGTATGTTGTTTTGATTGTGGTTCTTTTCTTCCGAAATTCAAAAGTCAAACAAACAAAATTTTAACTCAATGTATTTATTTCAAAACTTTAGATCGGGCACGTGGTGAACATGGGTCATGATCATGATGGTGAGTTTACAGAAAGTAAAAGTGATTTATTTATCTCACATATTTATCTACCAAAACTTTGATTACATTTGTTATTTATTTATTTATTTATTCAATCATGGATTTCTCTTGAATTTAAAATACGTAATACATACAACATACACATTTCTCTTGAAGGAAAAATCAAGGGAAGTGTGTTTTTTTTTTATTCTGTGGTCACACACGTTCCGGAAATCGGAAGCGTCTCCTCTACAGAGTATATATTGTATACATGATTTTTTTTAACCCATTTGAATTTCTTTTGTCTGTGTATTACAGCGGATTCCTGCAAGTGTTCAAATTGGTACGGTTGCATCATGAATGAGAATCTTATAGGAAAAGATGGTATTCAACCGTACAGATTCTCCGAGTGCTCCCGGAGGTCTTACTATGCTTCCTTCAATGCTGGGCACGCAATTTGTTTGTCAAATAAACCGAGTATGCTGTTCGAGGTAAGTTTACAGTTTACAGTTACAATTTACCATGTTCCACATGTACTAAAGTTGTGTATTTTCTATTCAACTTGGTCCCGCAACTTTTTATCATTTCCTCTACATTCTACATTCTACATTCCTCATGTTATTATTATTTGTACAAGAAGGAGAAGACGAGGAAGAGTTTCAAGAAGTAAATAGTAAATACACATTTTGTGTACAGTGTACATTGTAGGAAGTAGGAAAAGATGAAAAGGGTTGAAAATACTGTGTTATTCTCTAGTTTACTTTGACTTGGCTCCGTTTGGCTCCGTTTGGTTTGGTTTGATAAGCAAGACGTGAAGAGTGTCGGATTTGGAGGAAGGAAACTACTTCGTTAGTTTGTATTGTGAAAATTGTAAAATTGTACAAGGAAAACTAGTTGAATTTCCGGACCGTCTACGAATACAAATTTTATAATAAACATGTATATATTGTACATTGTAGAATGTACATTGTACATGTAACCAGTTTTGACTTGGACTTGAATTCGCTCGCCTGTAGGATTTTGTTACATTATCTAGTTTGTCTCGTTTCTCGTATCTCGTATCTCGCCTTGACCAAACCAAATAACAAATAACATTTTCATGGGTGACGGAGCGTCAAACTATTCAGGAGGAGAAAGTTGTGTACTTCTCATATTTGTCAGATTGGCCAGAGACCAGAGCTGAAATGAAATGAAATTGTTCCGAGTCAGACTGAGCCAGAGTCGTTGTCTACTTGTAATGTGCAGTTGTGAAATGGCCAAATAAACACCTACATTGAATCCATGTGCATACATATTATACTTGAATAGCATGTACAATGTACATTTTATATTATGTATCTTAAGTGTACTTGTAAAAGTCAATGTAGTTGTATAGAACTTGTAGAACATGGAACAAGATTTTTCCTAAGGAGAAAAGTGGGAGGGTCAATTTTGTAAATTCTCGGATTTTTTTTCCACCTCTTTCAATGACAAAGATGATGACATGTATGTATGTATAATGCTCAATGTTCAATGTAGGTAAGAGCTTCCAACTTCTAAAGTTAGCCTTGAATCTTGAATCTAGAATCTAGAATCATACACACTATTCACTATATAATACATATGAAATTGTTAGTTTTTTAAAATTATATGACAGAACGTGACTCAAGCACAAAATTTTGTATGTGGATGCTTTTTTTTATAAGCCTTGAGAGTTGAGAGTCGCGAGTCGAGAGTAAAAAAAGAAAAAAAAAATCTATATTTTGTGTATTTTCTATAATAATTTATAATATGTGAAATGGCTAGGGAAAAAGGAAAAGGAATAAGGAGAGGAGAAGAAAAAAACCTCACATCTCGAATCTCGATACTCGAAAGAGAGTAGAAAGTAGAGACTAGCTATACAGGAAAGAAATTTTATTTCTTCCGTTTTAACGTAACAACCAGTTAGTGTGTCTGTGAGCAAAAGACGAAAGACGAAAGAAAAAGGGGCGAAAGAGAATAGAAGAAAAGAATGAAAGAAAGGAAGAAAGGTCGTGTGTAGACATGCAATTTCTCTAATATTTTTAAATTGATTTTTTCTCTTCCTCCATTCATTCCATTTACCTTTGGTCTGTTTTTCATTTTTCTTCTTTCTTTCTTTTTTTTTTTACTTCAACAGCCAACCATTCATTCTACCTGTGGAAATGGGGTTGTCGATAGCGGAGAAGGTGAGAGATTTTGCCCATTAACCTTGTGTATACACAATACACAGTATACATTAGACATTAGACATACATGTTACATAATATATTATGGATTATTGATATTTCCAATCCTATATGTCGATAATAATTATCTATATACACACTTTTGTACAAATTATATGAAATGACATACTTACCTTGACCAATCAAAGAATATGTACATGATTTATGGGTTTTTTTTGTCCTACAGAATGTGACTGTGGAACTCCAGATGAGTGCATGAGAGGTAAGATTTCTATATTTTCCACTTTTCGAGAAACCTTTTAGTTTTTTAGACAAAAAAAACCATTATTAAAAACACTGGGAAGTTGTTACTAAAATATTATGTAATACGTAATACAAAAAATAAATGCTTTTCTCTTTTCTCGAACCATAATCAATGGAATTAATTAGATCCTTGCTGTGATGGGATTCGTTGCCGATTTAAGACGAACGCCGAGTGTTTCACAGGTCAACCATGCTGCGATAATTGCAAGGTAATTACTATAATATCTTACATATGTATCCAACAAGCATATTGTTCAATGTTGTAGCCAGTAGCTAGTTTTATTGGTTGCTAAAAAAGTAAAAAGGATTTCCAAGTGCAAAAAGTATAATGTATTTTGTATGGTGTTTTGTAGTTTAAGTCGCCTCAAACAATCTGCCGTCCAAAAGGGAGAGAATGTGACCTTGCTGAATACTGCACAGGAAAATCCGGTGAATGTCCATTAAACTATTATAAGAAAAATGGAACACCATGCTCAGAAAGCAGAGGGTATTGTTATAATGGGTACTGTCCCACTCTGGATCAACAGTGTAAAAATATATGGGAATGGCAATGTAAGTACTTTACAACCTTTTGTTAATTAAAATGTACATTATACATTACATTATACATATTATAAGGACATATCCTTATGTATAAGCTGTTTTTTAGATTACATATGATATAAATATTGTAGCACAATATTCATACATTTTTTAATATTATTTACTTTATTACAGCCCGTGTAGCGAATAAAATTTGCTTCGAGTCTTTCAACGTCCGCGGTAATTTAACTTTTAACTCAACTTACCTATGTATTTTTTGTTTAACATTCTTTTACCTTTTATTTATTCATTTTAATGTTGTTTTAAATTTTGAAGCTCCATGTGTAAAACGTTTACTATTAATTACATGTTTCAGGTATGCACAACGGTCATTGTGGAAGAGACATGTATGGGAGTTACAGAAATTGTTCTGCTGCAAATGTTATGTGTGGACTTCTTCACTGTAAAGGTACAAAGTAGTAATAATTATTATTGTTCTACTACTATACATGATAAAATATAATGATGATGTTTTGCTGACTTTTAACTTTTAATTGTGTGTGACTCTAGACTATATAATAATAACCACTTTTAATTTATTGTTACTAAAACTTTCAGGTGGTGAGCAAAATCCAACGGCGTCAAGTAGTCTCCAAAATACCACATTCTCTCGTAGTTTGTTCAAGATGAATGGAACAGAAATTGAATGCAAAAGTTTGAACGGACAACCAAGAGATCGGAAAGCTGACCATTTGGAACTAGTCAAAGATGGCACGAAATGTGCAGAGAACTTTGTAAGAATATAATATTATGAATACAAAAATAAAATATTCAATATTCAATACAAATTTTCTTGATAGCTTTAATAAATGTTAAATACATTTTCATTTTTCTTACTTATTCTAGATCTGTTTGAATCAAAGCTGTGTTAAACTTGCCAGTCTACCGGATAAAGAAAAATGTCCAACTAACCATAAGGGACCAGGTGGACTCCCCTGCTCTGGACATGGCGACTGTTCAAACATTAATCAATGTAAGACAAAAAAAAGTTGTTTTGTTGTACAGTTTTTGTGAGTATTACAAAAGATACATCTTTATTGCTTATATTTTATGTACTTCTATTACACTTTTTTATTGTGTTTTTGTTCTAGGTACTTGTGATGAAGGGTACGAGGGTTATGACTGTTCCATAACTTCAGTTAGAACTACTCCAGAAGTAGAATTGACAACTACTCCTAATCCATTTGTAGCGAATGAGACGGCAACGACGAAACAAGGAAGAATCATTGTTCCTGGTCCAGATGTACAGGGCTCAAATACGATATTTTTAGTATTTGGCATGGTCTCCGTAGTTGGAGGCGTATTTTTACTCTTTGCAATGTTAGCTTTGTGCTACAGACGCTCAACTGTCCCAAAATATGATCACAACCCTCCTCCTCAATTCAATCCCAAAACTTTCAAATTAACCCCATGTAATCCACCTTCCACCCTTAATCATGAAGAGATTGATAATAGGATACTCAGCTTTACACAATTGCCTGCCTTTAGGTACGTTGAAGAAATAAAGTAAAAAAAAAACAAATGAAAAACCTTTCAAAGTTTTCAGATATTATGGGATTTTAATGTCCAATGTTAAAAATGTACATTAATATTTTCTTGTGTGTTTCAATAGGGATCAACATAATATGGCTGTAGGAGGATCGATGAAGAACCTCGGTAGTGGGGCCATTACCCAAGATGAGGAAACGGGAGACGAGACGTCTGCATTTTTAGGTACGCCAAATAGCGCCGCGAATAATCGTTTTCTTATTTCCGAAAAAGGAATTTTGAAAAAATATGTTGACGAGGAAGGGTCGCCGTCAGGTAAATGGGAAACAAATAACAACTTTTGTTTGGTTTGGTTTTTGTTTTGACACTTTTTATTTTATAGAACCAAGACTTTTTTTTATCAGTCTCAAAACTTTTTTGCATTTCCTTTTTCGGAAAGTTATTGGAAAAATAGACTACCTACATAATATGGTGTCTAATTTCGGAACTACAGAGCAATGTATTTTTTATGCATTAGACTTCGTAATCGATTTATTCCTTTGTTTTCTATCCTGAATATTTTGTAAAAAAAGGTATATCATGTTACTCTTTTCTAAACTACATAGATAACAACGACGCCGGGGTGTGTGGTGATGCCCAACGTGCACTGAAATCACTAGGTGAGTAATATTATAATATGTACATTTTACATCATATAGTATTGGGTTTTGCCAAATTTTAAACTGACACACTGGTGATAATGATTAGTACAAAAGACTAATAATGTTTATTTTTATTTTCATAACAGGAGGATATCATGAAGATATTCTTGCTGCCCTTCGTATAGCTGCCAATCAACGAGTAAACGTCGGAGACAGTTCCACACCTCCAGCCCAAGGAGGTATCGCCAGATTATCTGATGGATATCCAGAATATCCAGAATTTGGGTCAGAATTTCCTTTACTTCGAAACTCTACTGATCGTATTCCACAGGGTCAGAGAGATGATGAAAGTAATGATGATATGGGCGGGCCTTTAAGGTATACATGATTTTAAAAAAGTTTACTTTCTATCTACTTTCTACCTCATAAAACTAATGGCTGACAACCTATATACATAAGTTGGTTAAAATAAACTTGCTTTAATTTTACATCTGTTGTTTGCTTTTTTTCTTAAATTACAGAATAAGAAATTTAGAGGACCTCTTGCGTCAACTTGAACATCATTCAAGTGGTCGCCACTTGAGTCCGTGTGGCTCTGAAGACATTAGAATGTCTGAAACAGAAGCAGATAGACATTACAGACTTCAATCTGTTGACCTTGGAGGGTAAATTTTAAACAATTTTAAATCATGTCTTTTGTCTTTTATATATAGATTTTAAATACTCACATACATCAATAGTATTATCAATTATTATGAACATACAACTTTTATCTTATATCAATAATCAGTAGGAAGTTTTTCAAAGCACTGCTATCCATTTTATTATCCTTTTATTAGTGCATAGTCAATTAAGATTGTACATTATAGTGTGACAGTAATTTTTCATATTTATATGAATGATTATGACTTATGACGTTTTAATACTCATTCCAAATAGTAAAAGTATTAATTGTAAATGCATGTCTTTTCTAATGCAATTTATAAAATTTGAGTAATTCTTGTTAACATGAGCATTTTATAGTCTAGTACATTTGATGATGCGATATAATAACGTGTGATGAAATACCTATAATGAGTATTGACTGTGTATTATTAATTATTATTATTGAATGATGATACTAACCACATGATACATGTATGTAGTCGAATGGTACGGTGCTAGTGAGTGGTCCCGTTTGTACGTATGTATGTATGTATACTGTATACAGTTTTGATTTGGAAAATTTATGTTGTCATTTTGTTGTTTGTTCTTTGTGTGGCTGTGTAAAAAAAAAGAAGTCGACGGCGTTTAAATATGTGACAACACGCCTCTTACCGTTTCCTCTCTGTCCCGTCGACACCTGGAAAAAGGTGAGGGAAAAAAATCAGCTCTTTTGTACACGGCGAAACACAAAAACAATTAGCAGATTTCTCAAATATTCTTGAACTTTGAACTTTGAAAAAAAGGAAAAAAGACACACTTTCCTTCAAATTGTTCCCTTTATGAAACTCTTCATAATTTAAGTTTTAGAAAAAAAAAACTGAGCTACAATTATTACACGGTTCTTTATCACTTTTTACTTGTTTTTTTTTCTCAGTATTATCATAACCGATACCTTTTCATGTGATTTCTATTTACTATTGAATATGTACCAAAAAACTACTACACTTTATACCAAGATTTTGTCTACGTTATTTTTCACATAAAAATGGAATATCATGTCCTTGGAAAATCTTTTAAATGACGGAGGTGAGAGCATGTTGGTAAAGAGTCGTTTTTTTTTGTTTTTTGATCATGTTTCTCGTGCAAATGTGGAACGTTGATAACTTTTTTACTTGTCATGTCATCTGCTACTGCTATTGTTACCCCTACCCCTAAAATTTTGATAATTAATGTACCTTGTTTATGTAAAAAAAATTATTATGCTTGATGTTTTGTTATTACTTTGTATTCGAAGTCCAAACTAACATATTTCTGAAATTTTTTTGTCATGCTCTGAACTCTCTGAAATTCATTATACACAGGAAGATTACATTCCATTTTTACAGTCCAATGATCAATATACTTACATGGTTTATTGTATAATATAAAAAGGTTTATTGTTAAAAAGTAAGGAAATATAAATGTATTTTTGCTGATTATTTTGAAATAGTGACGAGGAAGCGGGATTCGTCTTAGGACGTTATCGAGGACCAGGAACAACCCTTGCCTCAGCTGGCACACCCAACATTCCAAAAACTAAGAGTAATCACAATAATAACAATAATACTAATAAATTGATACGCTCTCGCTCACCTTTAATGTCAGACTATAGTGGACATTTCACCACTCAAAGATCAGATCCTAACGAGGATGATTTAGACAGGTAAGCTCGAATTTATTATATAATATATATTTATACACGTATTAATACTTTTTTTAAGATTTTGCATAATGTACAATAGAAGAAATGGTATGATGAATCATTATGGAATATTCAGGACTATATTATTTATACAAAGTAGACATTCATAATATAGTACTTAGGTTCTTATACAGGGATAATAGAAATATACCATGTAAATAAAAATTTCATGTTTTATTGTAAATTGTAATATTTTTGAGCATTCGGAACTCTAAATTGAATTTTCAATAATTTAATAATCGTTTACGTTTCCATCTTCAACTTTCTTGATTTAGTGACACACTTTCCGTTTAATAAAATATGTAAACAAAATTTTGATTCAGTGGCTCAAGTTTTCTATCTATTATGAAAGGAAAAGGGAGTCATTCAACGATGAAATTGTCGATTCAGTGTATAATTGAGTTTTCTGTTTTCTATAATTCAATTTCACTTCTCTGATTCTATTATATCTGTTAGTACATTTACTCCCCATATAAATTCGGACGAGGGACTCCTGCTGACATACTCTAGAGTCTACAACTTGCTCGTTAATGTTATTATTCACAATTGAGTAGAAATATTTTGAGCTTGAGTTTTGAGTGAAAGCACAGTGAAAGCATTGAAAATTTTATCCTTTTCATCCTGCTAGCTGAAATGTAAGGCTCTAGGCTCATACTTGTGAAAATTGAACAAATCAAATTCTAGGAGAGTTAGTGGAAGTGTTAAAACTATTTCTAAACCTTTGATTGCAATAAAATATAAAATATATATATATTTATAAGAAATAAGAAACAGGAAACAGGTAGCTTGAATCTTGAATCCTAAATGTCACCAGTGTAGCACCGTCACTTGGCACCATGTATTTTTCTTTTCTTTCTGTCTTGCACTATGTACCATGTACTTACTTTTACTTCAATGGCTTCTAAATTTATTTCACTCTTGCTCACATGCACAATTTTTTCATGCAATTTTTTAAATTATATCTTCATTTTAGTTTTTTCGACGGTTCCGCATCTCCTTTTTGTCCGTGCTATTTCTGGTACATACATTTCTATATATACATTTTTGTATAAAAAAAAGAAGGAATTCTTTAGTTGGTAGTTTGTAATTTTTTACTTTTTCTAAAAAAAAAACTGTGTGAATTTTATTTTCTTACTTATTATTCCTATAAAATAAAAACTTTACATGGTGTGTTCACTTTTGCATGTTTTTCTGATCTTGTAATTATTAGTTTGTTTAGTTTGGGATATAGCATGTACCTTTTGTTACCTTTTTAAAAAATTTGCTACTCTTGAAATTGAAAATTGGTTTGACTGGCACAATAATAATAATAATACGGAAGTGTATGTAAAATCTTAGACGTTTAGTGCTTCTAGATTCTTGATGGTTTGCTAACAGAGATGAAAATTTTGTACTCATCGATTTAGAATGAATAATACGCATAGATACGCATTGTATTATAGATTAAGCGTAAACCAGCACTGTTATATACGAATACAGTTTTATCAGTGGGTAGAAAATGAGTGAAAGTTACAATATGTACATAATATTACATGTTACGTGTTGTGTGTGTATAGCCTGAGTGAAAGTACTGACAGCCTTTCAAAGCTACATTCATCAACTTACCAAATTTCAATGCTGCTAGAATTTTTAGTGTACTATAATATAGTATGTAATCATAATAATAAAATAAGTAACACATTTACAGTGTCCATAACAGAATAAGAATTTTGTATAATTTAGAATACATGTTAAATAATCAAAAATAATCAAAGCTAACAAAATGACAGTAAAAATGTGATTGTTTATATAATAGATGAATAAAGATGATTAACCTTGATTTTGGATGTTTTTAGTAATCAACCAAACATACTCAATACATCGACGGAGGAGGAGGAGGAAGAAGAAGAAGAGGAGGAGGAAACTGGAACTCAAATGTCTCGCTCATCCCTCACAAATTCCTCTCGTAAATTGCACCAGAATAGGTATCCCCAGTCTGATATGTCTCAATCCTTCGTTCCATCGTCACCACACGGTATCCTTCCTACTTATAAACTTTAACATGTTCTAGGTTTTAGATTACGTATATTACAAATAATAAATAAATAAACTGATAAGTACATATTACATGAACTAAATGTACGTGCTACACATATATAAGTACACAAGTGTATACATATTATTTATATTATACATGATAAATTACGCTACGTACAGAAAATATAATTATTATTAACATTATGTAATACACAATAGGTATAAATGATACATACTGATTATGAAATACTCAAAGAAAGAAGCGTAAGAAGCACCGAATATAATTATTATTAAATATTCTATTAACTATTAACTAATCATAATATAGGCGTATGTAAG
Organism: Sminthurinus signatus; assembly: GCA_019776565.1. NCBI lineage: Eukaryota > Metazoa > Arthropoda > Collembola > Symphypleona > Katiannidae > Sminthurinus > Sminthurinus signatus. Next base: position 8,082 of record JABASP010002463.1, on the reverse strand, counting down.
TGATGAAATTACTGAATAAGACTTGATATGCCAGTTTATTGTAATTGTATCTAATAATAATAATAGTTATTATTATTGTAAGCTGACAGCTGACCGACCAAGATGAAATTCAAAGAGAAAGTTTCTTGAAAACACAAGTATGATGATATTTATTCTGGTCATCTTGTATTTTCAAGTTCAAGTATTTAAAAAAAGAAGAAGAATGAAAGTATCCTGAGTATGCATGTTTTATAAAATATCTATAGTAGTACATAAATAAATATATGATCTAATTTAATATTTAATATTGTTATCCTGCCATATATATAATTTAGTGAAGAATAAAAAGGAAAAGTTGGTCATTAACCTTGGGTTTTGTCCTAGTCAGTATGTCATACAAGTATTTATATGCATTGTACATAGTAGTACATAATACATAAAAAGTAAAACGTATTGTTATATACAAAACCATATCGAATTAAATAATTATTATTGTATTTACTTTAGGGAGAAATTTACTGTACAGATTACACACACTATATAGCACTTTACTGCGTAAATGTAAATATTATGCGTTATATAATATATTATACTTAAATTGTACTATTGAAGTTTTATATTACTCACTTATATTCAGTGTCTTTCTTTTTTGTGTTAAATACATATTCAATCCCGTGGAGAAATTTCCACTGTGATTGACCTCTTGTTTCTCCTTTTTCCATAATATAAGTTAAGAAAAATACACAAGTACACACTGCTCACTATAATACATTCACCAAGTACACAAATTATACATTAACTACACACACTACATGATGTATGATTGAATTAAAAAATTTGAGTTATTCAAGTTGTCTGTCTACATTTTCAACAGGCAATGGCACGCAGATGTTTGACTCCAGTTTTCCAGAATATGAACACTAATTTCCGGTACCTCTTCTCTTCTTTCTAACCTTTTCAACGTATAACGTATGTGACGGAGTGCTATAACTATTTTTTAATAATAAAATAAATACACACAAAATCAACTATCTATCTATTACGTATTACGTATTATTATTTTAAAATTGTAAATTATTGTAAATAATAATTGCAAATGCAAATCAAATTTTGTCAATGATTTTTATATAGCTATTCACACAAAACAAAAGCAAAACACACACAATCATACATTTGTATTTTTATTCAAGAGTGTTTTACAATAATTTAAAAACAAATGTACATACGAAACTGCACACTTTAATGTATCATAATAATTCAAGGCTTGAAGGCCGGTATATGATATTATATAATTATTATTGATTATTGTTATGTATTTTGTATTTTACACTTTCTAGTCAAATGTGATTTTTTCAATTACCTGTTATTATTATTATTATTATTATTATGACTGTAAATAATATAGTAGATCTTTTGTAAAGATTTCTGAGATAATTTATTATTTTTTTTGATTGTTTAAGATAATTTACAATTTGTATACACTAGTAAATCTGTACAATATATATACAGTACACAATTATATTACACAACGGAACCACAATTTCACAATTCAATTTGTCATGTAAATCATAAAACATAAAATGTACTGAACGTTTATGAAAAATAATATCCCAATAAATAAACGTCATTGCTATTTACCAAAAGTGGCAAGTGGACATAATATGCAAAGTTTGCATTATGGAAGGACGAAAATCTGAATAAATAATACACAAAACTAGAGTATAAGAACGTTTTTAGAAATAATTAAGTTTTACGGTGAAAAATTGTGATTTTTACAACTAATGAAATAATAATATTATTGTAAGTTGAGAACAAAATGTACGTTAGTAATAACTAATAACTAAATAACATGTATCGTTGTGTTTGTCTCATTGAAAGCTGTGTGTCTAAGAGTGAATGATTGACATACTGAATACTGAAGTGATACAAATACATACGAGATACACATCATTCGTCAATTTTCGTGACACGTATAATGCTCTTGAAATTCCAGTCCAATTTTTGTTACGTCAATTTTCAAACAAGCAGAAAAGGTATAAAAAGGAAATTAAAAGTTTGCAAATTGTATCTATTGTCAACATATATTACACAAAACACAAAACTAATATTAAAATATTAATATTAGTAATGTTATTCAACTTCTACCGAAAAGTAAACATAATCGTGTATATTGTTTAATAATAGTAATATGGTTAAAACTCAATATTTTTTAGACAGACAATTTTGTAGCTTGTTTGTACTCAAACTCGAGATAAATGGAATAGATGAATGTTGTACTTACGGACGAAATTGATTATTGGTTGTTACAAATGTACATGGTTTGTTTATTTATGACAACCATTAGTATTTAGTATTGACTATTCACGACTTGAACAGGATTTTATACGAAAGAATACTATGGGAAATTAGCTCAACTGTTACCATTTATATAATTATATTTAACTTTTAATTTTAATCACATTTATTAAATTGCATGGTATGTAGTTAAGTCCAATCTTGTTGCAAACTATACGAAAAATTCAAGTTGCAAAGATACACAAAAATTAAACAAAATTAAAAATAATTGAAAGTTAATCGATATGTCCACTAGCTGAACCAAAAGAAACTATACTAATGAAATTGTTGATGTGGATTTTCCGATTCTCCATAATCCATAATCCAAAATTTTTCATTGTAAGTGGTATGTGTGTACAATATATTATGTACAATGTACATTGTACATATGTGTATAGAAGAGAAAGAGTTGAGTGAAAGCTGTATGAAAAATACTGACTAAAATGTACAGATACTGATAAAAGATTGAATGTAGATAAATATTAAATATGTATGCATGATGTATGTTTGTATGGAACATGGAAAATGTACATATTATTACTATTGTGAGTGTGTGTGTGTGTGTGTGTATGGATGGGTGGATGGGAATTGCTGAACACAAAGAGTTGATATGAATTATGAATGTGGAATACGAAATGTGAAAACTATAAGGAATATTATTGTATCGGTTGTCTTGTAGTAATCAAACAAGGAAACAAAAAAAACAAATTTAGTAAACATATTATATCTACATATTAAACACGATATATTATACAGATAAAAGAAACGATTAAAGTATTTCTAATAAAGCAATGTGTTCAAAACAAGTCACAACATGAATATAAATAGCAAATTATTATAAATTTATTTACATCATATATTATTTTCTATCTATACTCCTCACATTGCATAATATATTGCCTTCATGTTATGTAAATTATAATGAGGATGATTTCTCAACAATTTCATATTTCATCTACTCCTGACGGAATAATAATGGATAAATAATGATGCTTCATTCCACATTTGCTTTGTTCTTTACTCTTCAATTTTCCATCATAACTTGTATATTTTATCCTTTTCTGTTCCCAATCTAAAAATGATATGTAGAAACGGTTCTTCAAATTTTGTTCTCTAAAGACAAAAGGTCAAAAGTATAAGATTTCATTATGGATTCTTTGATGTAGAATGTATTGTTTGAATGATAGAGGCTTTTGTTTTATTTTTCTTCTGTTTTCAAAGTACATAATACATATTATATTATGTTGACCCAATGACATCTACAACGTACATATGGCACATGATGAGAGGAGGAGGCAGAAAAATATCGGAATAAGAACAGATGAGAGACAAAAGAACGTATCGAGTAGTGAGCAATAAAATAACAAGTATTTTTCTCATTTCCTCCTGTTTTATACAAGTATCAAAGGTAAGAAAATATTGACGTAAATATAATCCACTATGATATTGATGAATAACCGTATATTGGTATTTTGGTATTGGTATTATAAATAACATGGGAAATGAATAACGACTGGCACATGCACATGAAAGGGAAAAAACAGGCAGAGGATGACGATTGCCGATTGCCGATTGACGACTAGGTTGAAACTGTGGAAACTCGTCAAGATATCTATTATTATTGTTTATAGTAGTAAAAGTAGAAAAGGAGAAGGAAGAAATTGAAATGATTCTTGTCTTCTTATCCTTGTACTCTTTTAATATGAACTGATATTCAATCCAGAAAACACATGGTTCCCCCCACTCTCTCATTCTCTCTCTTTTTCACTCAAGTTTTCCAGGCAGAAATTTCCTTTGACCTCGAACTTTCTGCTCTCTTTCCTACATGAATTGTACATACATCCTGAGGATGAATGATTGAATGATGGGAAACAGCAAATGCTTCAAAGAACAAGAGAAAGAGAAAGAAATGGCAATAACTTGATCTAAACTTATATTTTATATCAGGAAAAATTCTTCCGTCTGTCCATCCATCTATCTATCTGAATTCTCTACGTCTTCCATTCATCCTACTGCCTCCTCTCTCTAGTTTCTACTGTCTATTTGTGGAGACGGAAAACAACTTTTTGTTCTTCATAATACGTACATTATAGTGTACAATGTACATGTGTACATATGATATTTTTTTGGCAGACTTTTCACTTTTGGTCCTCTTTGAGCTCTGTCTCAAGTCTCCAGTCTCCAGTCTCAATTCAGAGTTCAGGGAATCATGAAATAGTTTTGGGTTTGAGGAAGTAAAGACAGGAGAAAGTATGATAAAATAAGCATACGTACGATATTCGGAAAAAGTTTGGATGTTCAAGTTAGATGCAGGTTCTATGTTCAGTGTTCTGTGTAACAGAGTAAAGTAAAGTAAAGTTTCTCCCACTATAAGTATTTATCTATATGACATTATGAGGATTAAAAAACTATGAAAAAATTCATATACATGAAAAGCATGATATATGAACGACACATCTCATAAAAAGTGGAGAAAGAGAGAGACAGACAGACGGATATTTGAATTCATCAAGTTTTTTTTTCTCGAGGTGCTAGATGCTAGCAGACAACTTTCTCTCTGTTCTATTTTCGGGAGCGATCGGGAATTTTCCATTTCCATTTCTATAAATTTTATTGAGTTGGTAGTTGTTCTGAGGAGATCATCATCCATGTATATGTAATATGTATTATGTATGTATTCTACGCTCTTCTCTGGCTCTCTTTAGAACTTGAAGCTGGAAGCTGGAAGCTCAAAGTTCAGTGACAAGTTATTATTAGTTGTACTTTGTACTCATATATTTTTCCAGGGACAGGAAATGAAAAAAAAGGATCAACATTATAAGCACATATATATAAAATATACTATTATGACTCTGCATTCTACATTCTACATAATATATAGATAGATGGTTGGAGGAAGGGAAGATCAAAAATCTAATATTTTATGTGTAAAATGGAAAAGATATCCCTCACATTTATTTGGACGTATGACATATGACATGCCATACTCGGTTCTTCCTTTTCCTAGTTTCATTTTACAACCTCAAGTGTACATCTCCCTCTTCAAGATAACGTGTAGAGTGTAGAGTGTAGAATGTAGAACCAGAATGGAATATGTTCGATTTTGGTATAAAAGTCATTTATTTGAAGAGGAGAACAAGATCTTTATATCGTCCCTCATGTCACCACCGTCATTACAGATTATAATTTTATTCAACTTTCTCTATTTCTCTAGCTATTCCATATTCATTATAAATTATAAGAACGTTTAATTTCTAGTCGTATGTAAATTTTTTCTTTCTCGTAACTAAAATATGAAGGACTGATTACTCATTTTCCTTATACTATTTTCAAACTTATATAAGGAAAATTCTTGATTTCCATTTACCAATAATAATTATGAGGATTTCATTCATTTTTCATTTCTACTTTCTATTGTATTCATTCATACAGTTAATTCTTTACTCTTGTCTCTTTTCAGGAATTCTCGTGCTTGGACCTAGAATTGTAAAAGAACCTTGTAGTAAATAGTAAATCGCATCTACTATCTGTAATCTGCATACGTATGAGCACCGTAAACCGTAAACCGTAATTGAGAATTTGCATGAAGGAACAATCATTCTTTCGTTGTAAACGTCAAAAATAGATTTTACAATACCAATTTACAACAAAAAAATAAAATATATATAAAATATAATACCACAATCCTATATATTTTTTTATAAAAAAAGGAAAACCACTTCATGTATCCGGGATCCGGAATGTGAAAAGCTGGAAAGCGTGGGTTATAAATGATAGATCATGCATGTCATCATTCGATATTTCGATATGCGGTGTGACCATGAACCGTGCATTTATAATGCCCGTCTACTACAGCCTACAGTCTACAGCCTTCATTGTACATTGTACATTCTGAATACTCGGTGAATAGGAAACCTTTTCTTCTTCTTCTTCTTCTTCTTCTTGTTCAATGTGAATCGAATGGAAAAAGAAATCATTGGAACTTTTTGGAACACGTTTGAACGGAAACTGGGAAATCAAACTACATGTTTCACATTGCTATCTCCAATCTTCCGTACTATGTACTATGTACTCTGTACTCAATACTCAATGCTCACCACACATGTGTACAATGTATAATACATAATACAATCAGCCAGCAGAAAAAGAGAATAGATACATGGAACCCGTAGATTTCCATCTATGGGAACATCAACAGTCGACAGTAGACAGTCGATACTCGATAGTCCACATCCATAGAGATATCTCTCTCTCCTTCTCGAACTTCTACATTCATGATAAAACCATTGTTATATCTTTTATCTTCTATCTAATATCTAGGATCTAGGATCTACCTACGTTGAATGTCGAATGTCGAATACCAAACCTCGAACAAGGGAAGCCCAACTTGCAAAAAAAGGAAACGAGAATAGAGAAAAGATGGGCAAATAAAAAAATAAAGAATCTAAAATCTAGAATAAAAAAGTATACAGAGTGCGGAAGGAGGAAGAAAAGAGTGATAAAGGAGAAGGGATGGATAGTCGCCCGATTTTCCACCAAAGGTAAAGTACTGATACCCTCCTCTTTCTTTTTCTTTTTCTTCCGTGTTATTCTGTTTCAGTTTCAGTTTCTGGATTCTTGATTCTTGTTCAGTTCCCTCTACACAAAAAAACATGACATTACAAACATTAGTTTCAAGTGAAAGTACTTGAGAAGTCAGCCAAACTCAAAATTCGACCACAAGCCAAGCCAAACTATACGGAGCCAAGGAGCCACAAGGCACAAGGCATTCTTCTTCTTCAAGGCTTTTGTCTTGGCCCTTGTACTATTACTGCACTAAATATCATACTATTATACAAAGAAGCTGTAGATGTAGTTGCTGAAAAATATATGTGTAAAAGTGGCAGGTAGGCTGATGCCGATGCTGATGCTGATACTGATGACGATGAAAATGACAATGGGAGTGAAAGTGTACTAGTGTGGATATCTACTATGTACTGAGTACGACTATGAGCATACATGAGTATGCATGAGTACCCGGGACCAAGGATAATGTGATGAGAGCATTGATCAAACAGAACAAGCCTAAAAACTGAACACTGAAAATTCCGAGGACTATAAATACATACAGATCCATACTCCATATATATTGTATACAATAGCTTAGGTACATATTGAGTGTACTCTCGACTTTGAGCTACATATTTTTCATCCATATCCGTAGATAGTAGACATGCATATTATACAATATATAAATGTATGTACGGAGGTGAATGGAAAAGTAAATGTCATATGACATGCTTTGGCTTTCTCTCTTGCAGCATATTTCACATTCAATTGCATTTTCCCAAGATGAAAGTTTGTCGTCTTTCACACATTACATTAACTCTCTTTCAAATGTCCTTTCCATGTACAAAATGTACAAAATGTAACAGAAATTGTACAAAGTACAAAGTAGAACGTAGCAGAAAATGTACACAATGCACAATACAAAATACAAAATACACAATACGGGTATCCAATACATACATTGCACAGTTTCTTCTTTAGATGGATGGCCCAGAAACCTACAACCTCCACATACAAAATCCACATCCACAGTACAATACAAAATACAATGCAACAATAATTGTGGAATATGGTAGAAAACATGGAATGCAGGGTGTACAGTAGAGGGATTCAAAATACCAACTTTTGAGAAATTTTAAGCCAGGAACCCGTCATATTGTTTCTTTTGATGTAGAAACTAACCTCTGAAAAAATCAGCTCATTAAAATTAGTTTTAGAGGT
>JABASP010002462.1:0-19973 GCA_019776565.1 Sminthurinus signatus | reverse complement strand
TGAGAAAAAAATTTCATTTGTTCTCAGAATGTAATTTTATCCCATTTTCTGTTATTTACATTTTTCTTGATTTTCCTGGATTTTTCCTCGAGGTAACTAAAATAACCACAAAATATTTGAAATTGTTGTATATTTGGCATTTAGAAGTTTTCAACTCATACATTAGACGTGCAATAAATAAAATATATTAGTCTTCTAGTTCTCATACACAAGGTTTCATTGTTTTACATTTTGTATATTACTTTCTGTTATTCTCATCATCAACATTTTAATTTTGCATCCCCAATATTTAGTTTTATATAAAAAGGTTTGTTTTTTTATTTTAGCCCGTCTATCTTTTCCATTTTTTATTTCTAAAAGAAAAGAGAAAGGATATTAGAAAAAATGTAGCACATTTAGTCCATCTTTATTAAAAAACCACTTAGAAAGATCCACCAACAGAGTATAAAGTATAAAAGAAGAGAAATAAATAAAACAAGAGAAAAAAATGTAACAAGATTACGATTAGGAAAAAAAGAGAAAGAAAGTGGTGCCTATTATTAATACATGATGCATCAAATTACATTCTATTACATTGTATTTATTACATTAGACTGAGCAGAAAATTGCTCCCATCCCCCATGTTCTATTTTCTATTTGCTATTTGCTATATTACTTGTTACTTGTTGTAAGTGTTCAACTTGAAACTTGAATCTTGCATACTGAATACTGAATACACGCGCCTCTGACTCTCTGAAAGCTAAAAAAAATACTAATAATATGAAGAGTTCACCAGTAACCAGTAACAGTACACAACCGACAACAGACGAAAAACAAAAGACAAAAGAATATGAGATTGAGATTTATTTCGGGATAATAGAAAAGTGATGAGATAAACAGAGAGAAATCTACAATCTACTTACATGAATAGATACTAGATACATTATTACACTTTAAACTACACAACACTATACAGAAGCTGAAAATGATGTGGGAGAGGCAATATTGAGAATTTTTTTTTCAGTTGAGCCGACTGCCGACTTTTCTCATGTTCATGTTCTTTTGCATACATATTACACACACACACACACAGATACAGATAGATCAGAGAGAGAAAGAGAAAAAAAAAGAGAAAAGAGCTTTGAACAATTATTTGTGAAGAGTAGAAATATTGCCCTTTTCTATTCCACTTGACTAACATAAAACTGTACAGCGGTTGGTTGAAAAAAAAGAATATAAAAAAATTCGTTAGATGAGCATTCATGTGAGAAGAGAAAAAGACTGAGACGGAGTTGGAGAAAAGCATATTGAGAATTGAGAAACATTCTACATTCTGCATTCTTTTTCTCTCAAGCAAAATAATCTTTTCACTTTTCCCTTATACGTAATGCGTAATAGTTAATACTCATCCGACCTTTCTTTTCCCTTTTCCTCTTATTTTTCTTCTTTTTTCCCACTACATTCTACATTCTACATTCTCTTTCTGTCTGTTAGTCTTCAGATGTACATCATGAATCATGAACATTACACTCTCGCATGTGTTTTTTTTCTACTTTCTACTGTATTTTATTTTGTAAAAGTAAAAACTTTGCTTGACTTTCCTCTTTCCTTTCTTTAAAACAATAAACAATAAAGTACATACCTAAACCTTGAGTTTGATTTTGATTTTGTTCTACCTCTATAATCTATAAGTATAGAAAAAAGAAAAAAAGAGGAAGAAGGAAGAACAACAAGAAAAAAAAAGTTGAATACACTCATATTCTGGGATTCCCTCTTTTTCAATTACTTTCAATAAAAAGAACCAAATATATTTGCATCTTGCTTTATACTTTATAATTTGCTTCAGACTTGAGACTTGAGACTTGAAACTCGAGAGTACAAGTTTAAAATGTTAGAAACAACAATAAAGTTGGAGGCAATTAGAATAAAAAAGCAATATATTTTAAATTGTATTACATATTATATTGATTCTTCATTGTTGATAAAACGATATTGAGAATTGAGAATGGATAATGTAGCGGGAGAAGAGAATTTACTGGTTACATAATAAAAAGCTCCAGGAAAATAATGAGTGTCACCAAATAAATATTAGTAAATACTTGAAACTTGAATGGAGAGAGTTGTTGCTTATTCCTTATTACGTATTAGTAAAACAATTACACTGACAATTGTCGACTGTCGATTGTCGATTAACAATGAACAATGTACGACCAGACCATGAATAATGAATAATAAATAATACGTTAGTAGTTAGTAATATCTAATACCCAATACGAATACTTTGTATGAAACAAGAAGGAAAAAACAAGATATTTGGGTCGGCTCCTCTGTGTCCTGACTTTTCTCTTTATTGAAAACTGAAGAGTGAAAAGGAAAAGTGTTCATGAGGAGGAAAAACAAGGGAAATATTTGGTGGCAATAATTGTACATTCTACATTGTAGATGCATAGAAAATAGAAGATAGGACGAGGGACATTGCGGAAAGGGGAGAAGATAAAGAGAGTGATAGAGATAATATTGAATGAAGGAGGACACGGAGTTGAGTCGAGAGAAGTGGATAAGTGCTTAATCTGTCGTTCCAAGTTGTAATAAAATGTATGGGGAGATTATTTTGCATATTTCTATCAACTATCAACTATTTTATGTCTTTTTCTTTCCCTCACTCCGCTCTCCGTTCTTTGTGTCTCTGTCTCTGTTCTCTGTATATATTTAGTATGTAGATCTTTGTGTCGCTTTTTCTGTTTGTTGTCCTGTTCCCAATGTTTTTGTGCAATGAAGAGGAAAAGAAGAAAAAGGAAGAGATGAGAATGAGGATGAGGACGGGACACGGGGAAGAGCCTTTGTACTTTGTACATTGCAAGTTGAAACATATGTTTGTGTGTTTGTCAATCGAGGGTATGATTATATCTACTATCTACAATCTGCAATCTACAATCTATGATATGAGATAATAGTGCGGGAATAAAATAGAGTTTCGTGTTCATCTCTCTCTCTCTCTTTGACTATGAATATTGTAACAATAACTAGACATATTTACTATATACTTTATACTGTAGCCCACATTACAATGTACAATATACTGAGGGAAGGAGAAAGTACAGATATTAAAGGACGAGAGAGAGAGAGAAAAAGAGAAAAGGAGAAGAGTATGGACTCTTCACAATTTGGATCGTTTGAGAGCCAATAATGTCATGAACCGTTTAGTTAGGTGAATTTATTACGGACAGACTTTTCTCCGCTCCCGGACCGCTTTTGACACGGAGCGCATGGAAAACTGCGCACAAAGGCAAACGGATTAATTGAAATGCCTGGAATTCCTCTCGCGTGGATGCAACATGTAACAGCATCCGCACTTGACTCTCTCTCCATCTCTGCCGTTTTCCCTCCCTCATCATATACTGAGGATATTCACTCTACCCTCTCCACTCTTTTTACTGTACATTTTGTATTTTGTACATCTTTCCCCACTTTCCTATTTATCCCCTTTTACCGCTCTTCCGCTCTTTCTTCTTTCTACAACTTTTTACTTTTTATACTCCAAGTCCATTTCATCCTCTTTTCTGTTAAATAGGAAAATCCTCTCCCTTTCTCTCTTGTCCACTCCTCAATCTCAAGTAGTGAGTAGACAGTAGACAATGACTTTACAGAGGACAGAGTACAAAGTACAGAGACATTCTCTGATGTTCCTTCCTCTTTTCTCTTTTCTCTGGGCTGACCACACCACGGCAAACCACTCTCATGTCCTTTTCTCAATTAGTCTCCTTCTCCTTCTTCTTTTGGAGCAAATTCGTACTCATTGTACTCGTGTATTTCCTTTCTTGAAGAAAAGTTTCCCTGTGTATTACACACTACACACATTTCACATTTCTCCGCTTGCTCTTCTTTTGTATCACATGAAACATGAAATACGTTCAAGTTTTAACTAACTTGTTCTGTCGTTTCTCGGTACTCGGTATTTGAGATTCGGGATTCGGGTTAGATTTGGCTTGGCTTGGCTTGGCCTGCTTCTTAATCGTTGGTCGTTGGTCGCTGATGTTTTTCCAGGGAAGTATGAGGTTTTCTCTTCTATCGCACAATAAATTGCACCTTTATGCTTGACATGTGTCTCTATATTGTAGATGGAAGATGGAAGATAAGTACATTATTGATTTTTACTGTATTTTGTACTTTGTATTTCCTTTGAAAGTTGGGCACAAAGGATCAAGAATCAAGAATCAAGAGTAAAGAACGAGGTACAAGGTAGAAGAAGAAACATGTATCTCCCTTGTACAAATGAAAGAGAGGAGTTTCCTACTTATTCTAGATTCTAGATAAGGAAATAAATACAGTGTGTATTAACTGAGCCATTGAGAGCGAAGAGTGGAACAAGTAGATGAGAGAAGAAGAAGAGAAGAAGAAAGAGATTGTGTATTGTGTGTTTAATAATGCTCACATTGTAATTTGTAGATGTTTGGAACTTGGAGTTTGGAGAGTTCGGAATTTGGAATTTGGGATATCAAAGGAAGCACGTGATTTGGTTATTTGCCGAACTAAGACGAAAGACTCAAGACTTGAGTTTAGATTCTAGATTCTATAGAGTCTCTGTCTTGTGTCTTGTGTGCTGTGTGCTGGGTAATAATTAGAGAAGTGAATATGCAGAGAAAGTAACAATTAGCCAGAATCCAGAATCCAGAATGTGAAAGAGAGAGAGAGAAGAGATAACAAGAGAGAAAATAAGGTTTAATGGGAATAAGGGAGAAATTAACCTGAAGAATTTTATTGAGTTGGCCAAGTTCAAATTAGATTCGCCAGCAAAGAAATAAATCTTGTTTCATCTGTATTCGGTATTCTGTACTCGGTATTTTGTCTCGGCTTTCGAGAGAATATGTAAGATCCAGAATCCAGATCCAGATCGAGATCAAGAATTTGTAACAGAAGCAGAGACTCGACTGAAGAACAAAGAAAGAGAATAAGGGATTTTCCTAGTCAAAAGTCGAAAGTCGAACAGAACATGGAACATTGTTTTGAATGAGTTGAGAATAGAACCGTCGACATGGAACCATCACCGCTCGTCGTTGGAAAATCTTTTGTTTCCCTCTCTTCTCTCTCTGTTTTCTATTCTCTCTTGTCTTTTATTCTATTCTCGTTTCTCGTTTACTCTCTCAGCAGGCAGAATAGCAAATAGTAAAAGAGGAAGAAGAAGAAGACGAAGAAGTAGAAGAAGAAAAAGAGGCTCATTAAACAACTTGCTCCATTAGCCAATTTGTAATTAACTCTTTTGACGTAATTTTCATTTAGTTCAACCACCCCACACATACAAACACACACACACACACACACACGCTCTCTCTCTCTCTCCTCTTTCCTCTTTTGCTCATCCCAAAGAACAGAAGAACTTGCCACATAGTTTTACATTAAAGAGTAAAGAGTAAAAAGGGACGAGAGAACTCGACTCCTGATTACAGCGGAAAAGAGGTGTCGAAATTCCTGAGGCTTTTCTTTCTCGCTCTTTCAACTCCTTCAACAATTCTGTATTCTGTATTCACCAGCAAAAAGCAAAAGGAAGCAACTTGCACTTTCTTAAACTTGGTCATATAAACATGCATTTAAACTTTAAACCTGATATCTGATATTACATGCACGATGCATATTGCATATAGATGAGAGTTGAGGCACGAGTGGCTTGGCTCTTGAATTTTGGATCTCAAATGAATACCACCCTGAACGCAGAAAAGGGGAAAGATGCTCGTCTCAAGATTCAAGATTTTAGATAGCAAAATTGATAAAGACTCTGTTCTCTGTTCTGTGCATATGAACTACAAACTCATCTTCTCAACTCTGAACATCCAACAGGAGAGAACAATGGTAGCAAATGGAGCAAATTATAATGTGTCTATAGGTAATTTGTTAATAGTTTTAATAATAATAATAATATGAACTTGTGCTATACTTTGTAGATTGTAAAAGATATCCTTACGAATAGAAGATGTATTATGAATTCACAGCTTCTCTTTCTCTTATCTTTTATCTTTGTTAGTTTGTTAGACTTTAGACTGTAAATAAGTTTCCTTCAAAACAAGTTTTCGTCTTTGATTTCCTGACTTCTCAGTTCTCAGTACATCCGATGTTTTTTAAGGAAAATGCTTAAGAATAGTGAACAGCTCAAGTTCAAGCCACAACTTTCATCATCATCATCATCAACGATGAACGATAATGACTTTTCCTTTCATCATTGTCATTCTTGGAAAAGAAGAAACTTTTTTCTGTATTCTTTATTTTTCATAAAAGTCCTTTTTATTTATAATGACTCATAATCATCAAGAATCAAGATGATGGGGAACAAAATCAACGTCAAAATCAAAAGCTCACTATTTTTCTAAAATCAGAATTGAAAGTTGGAAGTCACATCATAAATCACAAGACAAAAGACAAATATGTGATGAATGTAATATCTGCAAAAAATATGACTGAAACATGTCAGTTTTAATTAATACCAAACACCAAACCAAATGTCCATTCCTGTCCAAATTTCCTCTACAATCTAGATATTCAATATTCACACATGCATCAAAAATCCAGTCAAAACAGTCAAAATAAAATTAGGCACACATGTATGAAAAAAATAGGGATGCTGAAATGTGTGACACGTGAGGCAATAAGCTAATCAAATAAATCACGCATAGACACTTCATGAATGAGCTGGGTTTAATTATCCCCAATCCACAACTCCAAGCTCAAAACCCAATACACTTTTACAATTTACAATGATGCGGTAGAATAAATAATGTGTGTAAATTTGATGATGCTCATTCACGTGTTTATTTATTTATGTTTGGACTGGGAAATTGGATTCGGTTGATGACTCTTTGGTTGACACAAGTGGGGTGTTAAATGTTAAATGGTGCAGAGAACAGAGTGGATATTCAACACATACATAAGTACATGCATACAAATACTGTAGTAGAGAGAGTGGCTCTTTGGATGCTTGATTCCTGATTCTTGATACTTGATGCTGGATGCTTGATGACAATGGGGCACTGCTAATCGTAATGGTTAAACAAGACGCTAATAGCTAATCGTTGGTAATATAGCCAACTTGCTGACTCTGACTTTGACTATGGCTTTTGCTTCAGGGGAGGAAAAGCTACAAACTGCACTAGTCCTAATAACTGGAATCTCTCTCTCTCTCTCTCTGTCTCTCTGTTTATATTATGTCGGTTCTTGTGGTTCTTTATACGAACTGATACTCATGCTCATTTTGGAAATTCGAGTGGAGAGTGGAGAGAGGGAGAGGTATCATAGCAATAATAATAATAATAGTAATAATAATAATAATAATAGTGTAGAATATTTGAATACCCTTTTCAATTCCCAGTTTTCAGGTTTCAGGTTTACATGTGTATACAAAAAGATAGAGACTAGACACAGCACACACACACCGTGTCATGTTTGCCTATGCGAACAATGGACCGACCAAAAGGGAACAAAAGCGTGTAGATTGAACATTGTACATTGTACAGTGTAAACTGCCGGCCGTTCTCTCTTCTCTTTCTTCTCCCTCTTGCTTTGTGTGTGTGTGTGATTTGTACTTTGTACATGTGTAGATAATATTATTATGGAGTATCTATATTCTACATGTATTCATTTCACAAAGTGGTTGGTGGTTGGTCGTTTCTTTTTTCACTTTTGTCGACAAGCAATACATTCATAGTGTGGATTGTAGAGTGTGGAGATTACGGAAGGAGGTTTAGAAGGGGACTGTGCTGGCTGCTGACTGCTGCGGAGGGTGGGGATGTCACTATGAAAGAAAAAGGCTATTTTTCATGAGAAACTCATAACAAGTTTCCTCCGAGTCTTAATATGTCGACACTTATTAAGAGCTTATTACAACCGAATGTAATTACTAAATTCTTTTTGACATTCTTGTGGTTCTCCCTTTCCTCATCTTTTTTCTTTCCCTTTATTTTCAATAGTCTACGCTATATATTTCATGTGCATACATACATGCACAATATACATTTCACATAATATTATTACTATTATTATGTTTGTAGAATGGATGGTGGAGAATGTACAATATAAAATATAATATTATGATGTCGACTAGTTTTTCTACAGTCTACAGTGTACAGTCTACATTGAAACTTTTCCTCCTACTCGTGGGTACTTTTGACTTTTTCCAGCTTTTCATCATCATAATCATAATCATAATCGTAATCGTGGATCTTGGAGAATAGGGAATAGAGGATAGAGAATAGAGAAAGGAGGAGAATATGAGAACATGGCCGAGGAAAGAAAAGAAAAGGATGACAAAGCCAAAATCATAGATGGAAGAAATTCTAGGACTATCATACAATATTATCTGTAGTCTGTATAAAAGAAGAAGAAAAGGAAGAAAAATCTCCGACGCTCGTCAAAGTTTATGAAGATGGGAAAAATGTTGGAGAGACTTTCTCTTTTATACAGATATACAGACTATACACCATATGCTATATACTATGTATGAGAATATCACAATTCACAATCATCCCTTTCACACAACCGGCGAGGAGAAAGAAGAAAGAAGAAGAAAGATGCTATAGGAAAAATATCTGGATTCTTCTTCGTATTATTATTACATGTACTACTTTTGGCTTGGTTTTTTTTGGTGGTGCTGGGAGAAGATGAGATTATATGAGAAAAAGACTTGATATGTTGAAGTGAATAACTTGTAACATTGATTCATGACGATTCATTACTTCCATAAGAATCCGAAATCCGAACAATGAAATCCTCTCCTCTTTCCTCAAAAGCACAAGATGAAATTTCTACAAGAAAAATTGCAACTTCATTTCCATCTCGAAGCTCTAGAATCTAGAACCTCACAAAATTGCTAGATTATATTGTGCCACATCAAAGTAGATATGAACGCAGCTTCTTTTTGAATCAAATATCTCACTATAGTCTTTTACTAAGCATATACTTTTATATCTTTAATATTCTTTTCCATCTTTTTTGTGTGTTCACTACACACTAAACATACACGTCTAGAAAATTCTGTCCAAAGTTCCAGCTTCCAGCTCTTTATAACTTTTTATGTCCAGTCTCAATTCTGGATGTTGGGTTCTGAATTGAGGGAGAAGGGAGAAAAGAGACTCTATGAAATTTAGACAATTTACCAAGACCAAGATAGACGCCATTTCATATTATTATTACTCAGATCGCCTCCTCCTTTTTATTGCTGTTTTTTTTATCTACCCCATACTCAAAACTCCATATTCCATACTCCACTCTCAACTTCTTTCACTTTCTTCTATCATCATCAAAGATACCATCATCATCTACTCCAATCTAAAATGTACTATAACGGCACAAAAAATATAAAAAAAGCTCAAGCTCAAATCCTTTCACAATTCCAAACAACTTGCTCCTCTCACATTATTAGTTATTAGATACTTTTTTTTCTTGTTCTTTTTTGTGGAAGAATTCACAATTCGTATCTGTATTCTGTATAAAGTATAAATGTCTGCTTCCTTTTTATTATTGCCATTTTGTAAAGTACCCGTTTGTATTTACAAGCGCAATGTTTTTTCTCGTGTAATACACAATACGTATATTAAAAATTCAATATTGTTCATGCTCAAAACTCAAGTTCGAAAAACGTTGCCTTTTTGAGATTTGAGCACAATGTACAATATACACAAAACATTAAGTCATACAATGTTATATGTAGAATGCAAAAAAACTCAAAGATACAATAAATGTTATAGATGTAATACTAAATTAAAAAGACGTTTATGTACAATGTACACTAATTATTATTGTTGTAATGAGTAGAGTGCTTGTGAACTTGTGACTTGTGAGTAAATGAAAAAGGATACATTGGTTTTATTTACCACAAGAAACAGCATGAATTTTACTAAATGGGATTTTATTCGGTAGGTATTTTGTAGATTGTAGAATGTAGAATGTAAAATTGCAGGAGCAAGAACAAGATTTTATATTTTATTTAACAGGTGAGCAGTTGTAATTACCTGACAGCTCAAGAGGTTTAATAAGGTTTTCACAGCAGTGGGCTTTTCTACATCCACAATCCACAATCTACAATAATAATAACTTTAATAATCCATCATAATATTATTTTCCTGTGCACATATGTCCACTAGGATTTTCGAATGCTATACTTATTAACAATTAAATGCTTTTCTCTTTTACTACACAATATACACTGTATACAGTAAATAAGTATTTAGGATAATAAGTAATAAGTAATAGATGATTTAGAATTAGACAAAGACATGTCAAAATTTTATGAAGATTCATGTAGAAAAATAAAGAAGCATCTACTTAGATACTCGGAAGCCTTGTGCTTTTTTTACTTGATATAATATAATATTGGGATACTTGAGAACATGTTTGCCTTGTAGATATATAATGCATAATATTTACAATTTACATGATTATATGAGCAGCATAAAGCATAATTCATAATATTCCAGTACATAAACACAAAAATACTTGGATATAGGTCTATACTCTATACATAAAACTATAAAAGTAAAAAGTTGAGGAAAGGTTACTTAAAAAATACAGTCCGTCTCACCTCTCACCTGGATGCCCAGTGTTCAGTGCTCAGCGGTTCTGAAGTAAGTACTATTACCTACAAGCTACAAGTTGTACATGATACATAATACAGAGAATCCAAAGATTATTTAGAGTGTGTGGAGTGAGGAATGAATTGACGATGAGTTTGTTGTTGAGTGTTAGAAAGAAAAAGACCTACAGCACGAATGAGCATAAACATGATAATGATAATGATACTGGTAATGATAATGAGTATCTCTTCTTTTGGTGTTTGTTTAGTTGTTGTTTTAGGGTAAAAAAGTGGGAGGTGGGAGTTTCCAAAGAGTAGAGAGTAGAGATATGTCTACTGGTTACTGGTTGTTTTTTTACTAAGCTGTGTGCTGTGTGTTGTGTATAAAATAAAATGAGAAATGAATAATAATTAGTTATGTACAGAATACAGAAGGTTGAAGCGAATAAATTACTTGAAATTTTTTATTTCACATTTCCCATATCATGGAAATACAAGAAAGATAAAGAATGAAGAAGCTATTACATGAAGCATTATTGTATTCATTTACTAACCTCAGTATTCAATTGAAGGCTAATAACTGATTTTAATTGTGATACATAAATCGAGTAGAGAATTTTCTATTTTTACAACTTTTATACAGTTGAGACATTTTTGAAAATGACTAAATACACTTGATTTAACCCTTTATCCTTTATTGTTGTGAGGAAGAGACGAATTGTTTACCTGAAAGGCGCAAGAGGTAGGAAGTAAGAATAGTGAATAGAGTAGTTGTATAAAATCGAAGAATTTTGTTCCCTGTAAAGAATCAAGATGCACAGTAGGTGAGCTGTAAAAGAGTCTGACAGTCTTCAATTCAACGCATCATCTGCTCATTGTTCATCCGTCATCTGCTCTTTTTTCATAATTATTTTGCTATTCCATCAGAAATTAAGAAAATTATGATTCTCTCCATAATTATGACTATAATTACCACGCCTTTTAACTTGTTCCAACAAGTATTTAGTACTTGTTTAGCTTCTCCAGACTTGAGACTTGAGACATTCATTACTTTTCAAGTTAATAGATGGTTAATTTTCTTGCATATTTAGACACATTCAAGTATTCAAATTGAAGATTGCCAAGAGTGAGAGAAAACAGGAAATAAACAATGATATATTGTGCACATCACATGATAGTAAGAACATGATTTGAAATTAGTCATCTTTGACATGAGATTGATAATAATTGAGACTTGAGACTGTGTACAATTGTTGTACAATTATATTGCCATTACAAAAGAAAAGATGTTTTCTCATTTAGTGTATTTAAATATATGACATATGACAAATAAAAGTACTTTAGAAAATTGAGTACATCAGAGCTCACAGGGGATCATGTAAATAGTAAATAGAAAACAGATTGATGAAAAATTACAAACTACAAACTATATCCGACAAAAATTATTTACTCAAGGTATTTTGGATCTTACTTTCGGCATTTATTTATGTTTATGAAGAATGAAATGAGTAAATAATAATTGTACAAATTCCACAAGTTCATTCTTTTTGAATTGATATGTTGAATATTGACTCGGAGAATTTCCCGTACAGATTATATTATGCAGTCAAGTCTATAATATTTATTTACCCAAAGCTCAAAGCTCAAAGACCGGGGAACATCATAGTAATATTATGTCTTGTGTATGCATGTAAAAATAAATGACGATTACTTTCATTTTAAATGTGTATACTATATACTGTATAGTATACCCATTTATAGTATAGCTACTAAAGAGATACTTCCACATTCCAAATTCCAAAGCGTGAGCAATCCTGAACATGTACAAAAGGAAAAAGAAGAACAAGAAGGAGCAATAATGTTATTGTTGTTATTAAAAACCAATAATTGGAAACATAAATACTACTCTTGTGTCCACAGCTCAAACGCTGTGGGAGCTGTCAATATTCATAATTCACATTTCGGTCGGCTCTTGACTATTGAGGATTGAGTCTCTCGAGAGAGCGAATTATATCTAGCCCCACACACCACACACAAGTAGGTATAATAATAATACTTGAATTTCAACTGTCAAAATACCAGCCCCAACAAAAGGAATGGTAATAATAATATTGTCCTATCGACTATATCAAAAATATCGGCAATCGGCATCCACAAAACCAACTCGACTCATTCACTTACATCTGACAGCTTTAGAAAATATCTATCCCATTGCCAAAGCCAAGTACCAAGTACCTACCCAGTACGCAGCGTTGTATATTACATTTTATATTATACATGATAGCATGATGGAGGCGGTCAAACATTGATGAAGTGACCGCGTGTGTACTTCAAATTTCAGAAATGAATCTTTTACAGAAAAAGATGGTCAGAAATCCAAAATATATAAAGTATAAAATATTATACACTACTGTATATTGTGGGCAGTATGCATAATGCATAGCATTATCGATGCAATTATGATAAGATTTGTAAATTTGTATTATTTTGTGTGATAGTATCAGAATTCAGGATTTAAATATATCTATAGGAAATAAATGTACATTTACATATTTACGTGCCTTTCCTTATTTCGTGTGGAGTGAAACTATATTGTACAAAAGTACAAAACACATAATCATAAACCACAACATACAAGTACAACACAATACATAATACACAATCCAATCTCCAATCTCTAACAACAATCCACTTGATTATCTATCAGTTTGAGCAAAAATGTCAAAATTTTTCGCATGATTTCACTTTCAATAGGATTTCAATTTGGAGTTGTGTTCCGACATCCGACATTACTATTGAAAAGGACGGATAGAAATCTAGAGATACATGTGTTCCCAGTTCCATTCTATATTCTATACAATACATTCTGTACTCTAAAGTCAGTAAGATTGTCCTTTTTCTTTTCCATCAATTTACGCTCGGTGAAATTTACTTATGTTATGGTTAGATAGATCTTACTGTAGATTGTAGACATGAGAGAAA
The DNA here is from genome assembly GCA_019776565.1 of Sminthurinus signatus. Taxonomy (NCBI): domain Eukaryota; kingdom Metazoa; phylum Arthropoda; class Collembola; order Symphypleona; family Katiannidae; genus Sminthurinus; species Sminthurinus signatus. The sequence goes on along the minus strand of JABASP010002462.1, from coordinate 6,460 downwards.
CTTTGTACTTTGTACATGATACATAATGTTTTGATTTCCTTGTTTTGTCCATCAGAGTCGAAAGAGAGAGAGAGAGAGTCTTTATTGAGCTTTTCTTTCTTATCTTTCGGAGGATTGGGGATGATGGAAATCAAATTATAAGAACACCCAAACAGTTTGCCTTCTTCTTCTTGTTGTTCTTCTTATTTTTCCATAGTCCACGGCCAACTCTCTTTGGTCTTTGGCTGAAAATTGAGAATTGAGAATGAACTTTACATGAAACATACACAAGAATTTCTCACATCTCAGAATACAGATTTTATGTAGAACTACGAGGAAAAGGATAAAAGGCTGGTGTAAAAATCAACTGATGAGTTTCAACACACGCATTATGTGTATGATATTTTTATAAAAGTACTTACCTACTCCAACAATCAACAATCAGTTGGGCTAGCTGAGCTAGCAGCTATCGTGTATATAGTGCATAGTAGTAGCTTTTCATCGTGCTGTGAAAAAGCATGTGGGTTTCAGATTTGATAAAGGACAAAAAGCATGTTATGCATACAAAAATTGAGGAGACTTGACCTTTAAAATGGTTCTAGCTAATACTAAATACTCAACTCTAAACTCACACAGAGATCAGCCGTAATCCAGGTTCCAGGATTCGTAGATTTTGAGGTAAGAAAAAGAATTTCATTATTATGATAACTGAGAACTGTAGGAACTCACGTGGTGAAACTGAAACGAAAGATGAGGAAAATCCCATCAAGCGTATGCTGTTTTGAGCTTTGAATGTTTACTGAAAATACAAACTGTGTACATAAGTACAAAAGGATTTCCTCATGATATTTCAACCTATAATAACTTGCCTTCTAATAAGAATAATGCATAGAACACATTCTACACGCATACTACTACACTCTACACAATATAAAAGACAGGACAGTGACGAGTAAATGACGAGGACAGAAGGTGAAAATGTCACAAAAAATTCACGATTCACTGAAGAGGTTTTCAACTCTACGTGATGCCAAATGCCAAACGTCGGTTTCACTTTATACTTTACTTGCACAGATTGTATGCAGTAGGTATGAACTATGAACTGTGCAATGTGTACCGTGTACCTAAAATAGTGGTTTTGGAAAAATTTATCTTTATTTAGTATGGAAAATGAAAGTCTGTGGTTTATTTAAAAATATGATTTCGAGATATTTTCAGCTTTCAGCTTTTAGACCAGATCAAAGTTCAATGCTGTATCATGAGTAGTTCATAATATTATAAATAATTATATAAAGGAAGCATAATATATATTTTTTTTAATTTTTATTGTTTTTTGTAACACCTTTGTTGTACATTTTGTCATTGTACATCTTTTTATTCATCATTTATATTCATCAAGTATCTTATCTTTTACTGTATCGTACAATATAATATATTATCGTATACCGTATAGTAATAATGAACTTGACAGTAATAATTAGGTATTGATAATATACGCGTATTTTGAGTTTTGAGGGTAAAAAACCACAACTATACGTTATACATTAAATGACATTTTTCAGTTCCTTTCACACTCCTGTAATTAGGTATATTATATAATATATATTTTGAGAATCGTACATCATAAATCGCTTATGATGAATAGTAAACACATTTACACAGCATACATCATACATAATATCATAATGTAATATAATAATTAATTAATAATATTTAACAACAATCATTTGCGCCTTTTGTCAGTCCGTAGTCCATAGAATATTTCATATCATGTGAATAATATATATATCAATATGTCATATATAATAGCTAATAAATACATAGCTAAGAATAAAATATCGAATATTATATTGTAAAATATTTCACTTATTTATAAATGGGTTATGGATGAGTATAATGAGTACTATAGACTACTACAGGAGTCACGATCAGTTAATTCTCCAGCAGACAGGGACTGGGATGTTGCTGGTTCATGATGATTGACAGAAGTTGGAGATGACAGTGAACGGCGAGGATGATTATGAAGGGAATCACCATTAGCATTATTATTATTATTATTATTAGTGGAATTTGTTGAACTGTTCATGAGAGGAATGGTGAGATTTGTCGTTCCGCAGGAGGAGGAAGCTGGAGAAGGAGCTGGAGAGGATGAAGAGGAAGGATCACCAAAGTCACTGCTCGTTCTCTCATCATCAATATCCCCTTGTTGAGATCTAATGGCAGCTAATCTTTGTTGTTGTAACTCCAAATGTTGCTTTCTCCATTTTATTCTTCTGTTTTGAAACCAAACTTTGACCTACATCAAAGAGATCAGAAAGGTATGAAAAATTAAAAGTTGTTAACTGTTAAAAATGTTATTCAAATCTGTAACTGACCAAAGATGGAAGAGCATTTTAACATTTCTTTTCCGACGGTTCATTTTACTTTATTTTTTTCTTATTTTGTAAACTAACTGATAATTGATTGACTCCATTTCCTCTGTATACATGTACAGAGTGTAAAGATGTGGAAATGTGTGCCTTTTTAAAATATCATGAGCTAATTATACAATTAGTGAGTCGTGCAATGCTAATTTGAATCGTGCATCTTTTGTTTTCCTATTTCCTACAGTGTAGACTCTCATGTACTCTCATGCATTATAAATTATAAACTACACTTTTAACTTTTGGTAGATTTCTTTTTTTTTCTTTCATTTGACTAATTTATTCATGTATTTAAATCAAATATATCTCCTATTAGAGCTCCTTAGCCAATTCATTTCTAATTTCTATGTAATTCAAGCGAAAATATATTTTTCAACTAATAATAATAATTATGAAGATCTTTTATTTTTTTTTACCTGTGCTTCTGTAAGATGTAAATTGGAGGCGAGGTACAAACGTTCAGGTCCAACCATGTATTGTTGTCTTTCAAACTCAGCTTCAAGTCTTTCTAATTGTTCTGGAGTAAATATTGTTCTCACTCTTTTAGCTTTGGCTGCTCTTCTCACTGCTTGAGGAGATGAAGAATTCCCTTGTGTCTTATCTGTGGAAATACAAGTAAAAATGTCATGAATTATCATGATTGTTTGCATAAAAAATGGATGTTTTGTTGTCTTTGTTCTTGTTTTATTTCATCTTTCAAAAAAAAATCAAAACGTTTTTTGCAGTGAAAATGAAAAGCAGAGAAATGAAAAATTTGCATAAAAGAGAAAGTGAGTGGAAAATTCAAACTCAGTCTCGGCATTTTGCATATTGCATATTTTTTTTGTCTGCTGAATCTAGTAATTAATAATTAATTTAATGGTTATTAATAATATAAAACTGTGATTTTTCTGTTTCCCAAATAAACTTTAGATTCATAAAGTGCCTAGAAAAACCAAAAGTTGAAAGTATAATATACTAATTGAGCTTTAAATTTTAAATAAAACGGGTGCTTCATTTTTTCAATAAAAAAAGTAAAAAAAAAACAAGACTTTTGACTTTTTTATCGTGTGACTTGTGATTTTGTGTAGTTTAATAATAGATATAAATATCAATTGTGTGTTTTGTGTCAAAAAAATAAATAAAAAATGGAAAACGGTAAAAATTAAGAAGGATGTGGATAAAATGAAGGGCTCGTAACTAGGATTAAAAAGTCAGTGAACTCATAAAACATTAAGCTGACTAAAAATGGTAAGTAAAATACATTTTCTAAAGTCAAAATATGTTTGTTTGTGGTAAAATTTGCATTTAATATTTTATATTACTGTGTTTTCATTGTAAATGACTCATTTAGTACAGTTGTGGTTTATATTATGCTACTGATTTACTGTTATTTGTAATTTGTAACTAACTAGGTTGTAAAAAAAAGATTTTTTTAAGAGAAGGCTTAAAAGGACTAATCTTTTTAATCTTTAAAAAGGTTAATATATTATGGATATTATAAAATAATTTTTGTTTTTACCTGTACTAGAGTTGTTGGATGAATTGGAAGCGTTAGAATTTTTGTTCTGTCGATTGGTTTGAGCTGTTGTTGTTGTTACTGGATTTTGTCCATGAGAATAGGGATGATATCGATTCTCCTTCTTTGTATCATGTTTGTTACTGTTGCTATTATTATTAGTATTACTATTGTTGTTGTTACTACTACTACTATTATTATTATTATTGTTAGTTTGACTGGTTCCATTATGATTTTGACTACTATTATTTGTACTTCCACCATTGACACTGGCACTGACATGAGGATCTCGATCCGATCTCCAATTGTTATTAGATAAAGATGAAGTCGTGGATAGATTGATGCCGTTGACATTGCTGAGGTGGTGGTGATGATGAGAATGGGAATGGGGATGAGAATGTTGATGATGGTTATGGAGCGGATTGTGATTGTGAGAAGAGACAATACCACTTTGTATAGCTGCAACATTATTCATATTCATATTTAATCCGAGAAGAGAGTCAATCATAAAGGATGATTTGGTCGTACCTTTCTTTACACTCTTCTCACCCATGATGTCATCATGAGGAGATATTGGACAAAAACTATGAGCAGCCAAAATTGTTTGAGGAAAGAGGAAACGGGACATTGCAGCTGCATCAAAAGGTGGTGGAGAGTCCGGTGATGATGATGTAGATTTTGTACGTGGATTCAAGGGTGAATTAAAATTTCTTCCATGATGATTGTGTTGATTATGTGAATTATTATTATTATTATTGTTAGATAGAGAGTTATGATGATTATGATGATTATTCATCATATGATTCTGCTGAGCAGCAAAGGAAGACAAGTCAAACATTGAAGCTAGATTTAGTGGTGAAAAAGGATAGGAAAATTGTAGAGAATTTTGCATCTTGTGAACAACTTGAATAATAATATTCTTTTTTTTAATCTAACTTTAAAATTTAAAATTACACAAACTTTTGCACCGTGGCTACTCCCTTTTTAATTTTTAACCTTTCACATTCAGATAATATCAATTATTATCAATATTTCAAGTATTTATTTATTTTCACGGTGAAACGAATAATAAACCTTTTCGGTATTTTTTTTATTATTATTCAAAAACACTAGTGTCACTTTTAAAAAGATATTTAGTATTTATATTTGAAATGTGTCACTTGTATTATTTTTAATAATAATGATTGAACAGCACAATGCACAATGTTCTGGATTGAGAGTTGAGAGTATACTGGAACCTTTATCTTTGATGGACACGAGACACGAGAGAGAATTAACTAAGTTGTTGTACACGATCGGAACTTCAAGTTAAACTGACGAAGACTTCGTTCTATTTTTTTTTGGAAGGAATCAACTGACTGTAAATTGTAACTGAGTAGACTCGCAGTCTCATAGTGTAGATCGTAGGTACATTTCAATAAGTATTCACTATTAGAGTTGATACACCAAAAAAGTGAGTGAGAGAGACTTTTAAGTGTGTAAAAGCTAAAGTTATTCTCTCCCTTCGTTTTGTATGTTTTGTATGTTGTCCCTTTTCCCTTTATGCACATGAGACTTTTACACATGTAATATGTATTATGTATGTGTTCACATTTCTCGTAGTCTCTCTCTCTCAGTCTCTCTCTTTCGGAATCATAATCAATCGCCGAGAGTTGAGAGGCGTTCAGATTCGTTTGCTACGAAAGAATCCAATTCGTAGAGAGGGGTTGTGGCTGATCCTTAGTTTCGCCTATAAGGCTGGCTTACACGGACAATTTACAACATACTTTTACATGCTGATAAACGCGTCTACACTCTACATTCATTCTATTCTATTCTATCATGTAATATATCCATTTGAGCTTTTGTGCTTATTCCATTGTACTTTTGCCGACACGAGAGATTCTCAATTCTCAAAGAGGAAAACTAACTGCTCAAATGCTACTATAGTATATGTAGTAAATGTTTACTAGTATTTTATATTATTTCATGTATTCTGTACAAAATACAAAATGTATGCACGCCTCAAATAAAAAAAATGTGGATTGTGGATTGGATTGGATGTTGGATTTGAGATTTGATCATCAAAACTCAATTCACAATCATCACAAAAGATCAAACAAAACTGGCAAATGGCAACAATGCGTATAATAATAATGCATGTACTATGTGAAGGTTTAATGTAATTTTAACAAAATAACATTATTATTATTATAGAACCTGAAATTTTTGGCATTAAAAGTCAGTGGATATATCTTCTTTCTCATTCCACAATCCACAAGAACCACAAACAACTTTATACAATACAAGTATGCGCGCCCGTCAAATGACGGGCCGTAAAAAGGGTTTAAGAAAAATCGTATCCGATGGCTGAAAACTTTTTGGAATACTTTGCTGATGAATTACTCTCAGAAATCCTAAATTTTTAAGTTTTTAAAAAGCGCATACGGCGCTTCCGAATTTCGTCAATTGCAAACGTTAACCTAACCTAACTTTAAATAATGTCACTTTGGCGCAGAGAGTTTTATAGTGCGGACACTCACAATTGCCCAAAATTGATTTTATATTCTCTTAGCCAGAG